>CAUYQG010064160.1:0-42051 GCA_963574415.1 Tarsius wallacei | reverse complement strand
CTACCACACCCGGCTAATTTTTTGATTTATTGTAGAGATGAGGTCTCGCCAAGTTGCCCAGGCGGGTCTCGAACCCGCGGGCTCAGGCAATCCACTCACCTCAGCCTCCCAAAGCGCGGGATTACAGGCTGAGCCACCGAGCCTTTAAAAAGCCCTCTCCCAAGATGCTCTTTCCACCCGCCGTCTGAAAAGGACACGTGTCCCGTGGGTCGATGCTCGCGGTCCTCTCCCGGCGGTGCGGAGCGCGCTGTCATCCTCGCCTTCACCACACGGTGGCAGCAGCGGCCCGGGATGAAGGCGCCGCGCGAGCCTGCTGGGGGCTGCCTCTGAGCGGTCAGCCGCGCTACGTGCCCTTCGCGGGCTGTTCCCCCGCGACCCCCGCCAGTGGGGAGAGGGAGTGTGCGGGGAGGGAGGGCAGTGGCCAATCGGCTCTTGGAGGTCTTGTCTGATGGCTGAGTGTCCCGGAGATACACCTCGCCTTCCTGCCTCTCGTAGACATGGGGAGCTAGAGACAGCCCTAGGGTCGGGAGGTTTCTTCTTGCGCACACGGTGCCACGGGCCCTGCCTTTAGACCCAGGACGCCACAAGGCCCGGCTTGATCTCGTGGCTCAGGGGACTTCCTCGCTCGCAGAGGCTATGACTCTAGGCCAGGCATCGTGGGTTTCCTCCGGCTCCTTCCGCTCCTTCTAAACTGCTCTTCAAAAGCACATCCCCTGGCTCTGCTGCCGGGTCCCCTCCATTCTGGTCCTCCAGGCAAAGCCCAGGCTCCTTCAAGGGTGCAGGGGCACGTGGGTACGTCTTAGCACCGCGGACTCACTCCTACCAATCCCTCCTGTACACCCTCGTCTCCAGCCAGACTCACCTCTTTCCTGATCCTTCATCTGCAGGGATCCACTTTTTTTTTCAACCTTTCTCCACTTCTTCAACTTCTGAGTCAATATTTAACTCACATCATCCTTGGAACCCTTCCCTGATGTCTGATATATTAATAATAATGCATACCATTGACCTGGTGCTGCGAACACGGTTACGAGACTTATCTCATCTCACAACGACTCCATCATCTTGTTTGAGAGATGATTACACAGGCACAGAGATGTCATCTTGCCTGAGGTCCCACAGCTGAAGAGGAGGGGGTCATGAGTTACCCTCTCTGAGTAAACTCACACCTTCCCTGCCTTTGGACTCAGCGAGTGAGATTTTGCCACCCTGTTCCTCTGTGACTGGTTCTGACCACATCTGGATTCTGCAAACCAGCAACATGGAAACGTGGAGATGGCAGCTGAAATCCCTGTTGTGACACTAGTTGAGTGGTTTCAGACAGGTAACTTTCTCTCTCTCGCTCTCTAGTTTCTTCATTTTAAAATGGTGGTAATAATAGCTGGACCGTTGTGAGAATAGAGATTAGAGATAAAATAGTGTTCCGTTTGTAGTTCAGTCGGTGAATGTGGTAGCTGTTACTCTATTTGGTTGAGTCCCCTGCAGCCAGGAACTCTGCGTCAGTTACTCTGTAAACCAAACAGATGTGGCCATATCCCAATGGTCTTATGAGGTTTCTATTTTTAATTATTTAAAATAAACCCTGTAGCTCAGAACCACGTGATATTAAAACTATGGAGACTCGAAGTATGAAAACTCTCTAAGAAATATTAGCTAGGGCCCCTTCTCTGGGCATACATCCAAAGTGCGGTGAATCTAATAGCTCTGACCCGTTCACATTGCTGTCCTATCAGGACCAGATGAAAGGAGTTGCCTCCAAGGAGCCTCCTCTCATTTCCAGAGAGCACCCTCCTTCTGAGAGACCCCATTTCCCTTTTGCTTGCCAGTTTGCAGCCGAGTTTCAGGGTATATGCCAGCCCACAGTGACTCCCTGGCCTGGTACCCCCACCCCAGCCCATGCACGGGAAGGATTCAGCCCCACACACTTGGCTTAGATGAGGGCAACATCTAACCCTGGCCTAGCCAGTCCTAGAACCCCAGAATTTCATGAAAGAACCAGTCTCTACAGTGACAATAACTTTGAACTAAGAACCCAGGCACTGTGGGCCGCCATCCTCCATGGGCCAGGCAGAAACAGTCTGCTAGGAAAGAGTGCATGAAGAGAAAGATCGAGAAAAGCAGATGATGATGGAGAGAGAATGCTCCCAGCACTCCCAGCATCATTCAAGTTCTCAGTTCCAGTCTTCCTGAGAGAAGGTACTTTCTTATAATAAATCTCCAACTGTTACCACCACCACTAATCTGGCTGCCTTGAATTGGTCTCTGTCCCTTGCCACTAAAGAAGTCCTAGCTAAGACATTGAGCAGTCTCAGGCCAGAGACCCCAGCATGCTGTGACGAGAACTTGCCAGACACTGGTGACCTTGTCTGCAGCCTCACTCTGTGTCCCACCACCCCACGTTGACCTTTGAGAGAAAGGAAAACCGCTTCCCAGCCATTGTTCTACATGAAGAAAAATAGAGAAACAAATGTCCTGGCAATGCCTCTGTCACAAAATGCCCCCTCCACATCCCACCAGTTGATCACAGGAGCCTCGCTGTCTGGGTGGATGGGGTCACCTCCAGCCACCGGAGACCTCACCTGACTGTGATGGAATTGAGAGGGGAGAGAAGACCCAAGCCATCCCCCCTTAGAAATCACACACTCTGGGCCTCAAGCACCTTCTTCAGGTCTCCTGCATGGTCACGGAAAGCCCAAGAAACCCTTTCCTAAGCCTCACTTGGCTCCTGGCTTTTCAGCACTGAGCTCAGGACTCTCTTGCTAGGAAGATCTTTCAGGAACCCCCACAACCCACACCCTTCAGCTGGGAAAGACATCCTTCCTCAATACCCCATGCCTTCTGCCCGCATAGTACTTCTCACCCTCTCCTGCAATACGTGCATTTTTTTCTTTCTTTCCATCCAGACTGTGATTGGCAGGGATGGGCAGACCCCTTTCCTTTACCCAGGATGGGCGTCCAGCAGAAGTGAGAAATACGTGCCGTTGTCATTGTTTCTAACAGCTAGGATCCTGGGCTCCTTGGCCAACCCTGCCAGCCCAGCCCATCCTACTGACACTGTGTCCAGCGAACACACAGCTTCCTACATTTGATATCGTGTTTTCACATCCACATGTGACCTGCTAGAGTCAGCTGAGTTTCAGAAAGATTGGGTGGTGTGTTCGGGGTGATACAGCCAGCACACAATGACGTTAGTTAACATTTCCCAAGCACTTATAAGCTCTGAGATCTGAGCTAAGTGCTCTGCACGGATCATTCATCTTGTCCTCACAACAAGCTCTGGAGCAAAGTGCATTTATCATCTCAACGCATCCCCATCTGTCTCCTGCGGGGCTCAGGGACTGAACTGCCGCAGCCTGGAGAGTTTGATCTGGACTCAGTTCCAAAGTCTGTGCTCTTCTGACTCTACCTTCACTGCTAACCCTGACGAGCAAACCCAAGTAGAAACAAAAAGTACACTTGTGTTATACATAATGCTGATAACTCAGAAGACATACTTGTTTATATTTAACTAGCAATACCAAACTTGTCTTACTTACCAGATTTGCCAAAGTATGTGATTGTGAAAAATATTTGGGCTAGTTTCTATACTTCAGAAAGTTTTAAGAATATCTAATTCACAAAAATGCTTATTTCTCTTTAAGCCAGTTCAGATAGAACTCCCTTAAGAATTGTATACAATAATCTACAGTCGTCCTCATCTCCGTGGGGAATTGGTTCCAGGATCCTACAGATGCTCAAGTCCCTAGTATAAAATGATGCAGTATTTATATATAACCTATGCACATTCTCTTATATACTTTAAATCACCTCTCGATTACTTATAATACCTAATGCTGTGCAAATAATTATTATACAGCATTTTTTAATTGTTTTATTGTTATTTTTAATTTCTTGCAGTTATTTTTTTTATCTGTGGTTGGTTGAATCCATGGATATGGAACCCACAAATAGAAGGGCCAGCTGCACACAGGGTACGTACATAATCATAGAGACAGACACAAACCAAAATCCCATGGCGTTCAGTCTAAAGTTTTAGCCACATGCCAGACATAAACAGAGGAATGCAAAACTCACTATGTATGTAAGAGTTGATGCTTGTCTTTGCCCCACTTTATGGTTTATTGCAAATTGTGTTTCTGAAAGATGGAACAAGTTGAGATTACCTGCTCAATACGAGAGTAAAACCTTTCACCAATATTTACAGAGGAGCGTTAATCTCATGGGGGCTGTGGACTGTTTTAAGTGAGGGTCCAAGTAAAGATCATGCGGCTATCTGGATGTCTTCAAAGCCTGTCTGAGTGAATAAACTATTGAATATGCTTCAAACGAGTCTCTTCATCCTCAGGTGTTTGTTTGGGGGTTCTCTAAATCTCTCAAGAGATCCCAAGGGGGGAGAAGGTCTAAAGTTCCAGGGAGTTGAGGGGCTAATGGGAAGGAAAAGTCTTAGAAAAGCCAACTTGGAAGATCTTAAGTTTTCTCAAAGAAATTGTTGAAGTCCTAAATTATCCTTAGTTAGATGATGCTACCAAGAAAGAAAATGGATAGCCTCATAGTGGTGAAGTGTCAGCAGGAGCTTGAGAAGGGGGTTTCAGCTAACTGGGAAGTTTTCAAGGGAAAAGTAGGACCAAGCAGGGAGATTAGAGAGGCCTCAAAAGAAAAGCTAGGAAGACTTCCTGTCCAACAGGTACCATCAGATAAAGAGGCCAGGACTCTAATCCAGCTTCAGAGAGTATACTCATTCTAAATGTGACTCAAATGACAAGCCTTTCTGTGGCCTAACCATGGACACAAGAAGCATCCCCAACAGGGCACAGAAAATGCAGCCTTCGTAATCCAAAGTCACTCACAAGGAGAGCAGAAAGAGGGAAACCAAGTTGTCACAGGCACAAAGGCTGTGGTAACAAAAAATATTTAGACGTGGACAGTCCCTCCAACCTGACCTCGAGATACCACCTCTAGATACAGATCCGGCAATTGGCACAATTTCTGACAGGTGGAAAACCAGAGAGAATGCTCTCTCTGAGTTCCACAGCTAAGCTCTCAGGACTCAAAATCGTGGTGGACAGAGAACCTCATCTGGTTTTACTGATAAGCAACATGGCTTAAAGGATCTTTACATGAGTTCTGCTCTGTGATTCTCCTTCTTATGACAAACAAAACTTTTAGCGCAATGCAAAACAGTACCAACAGATATGATTGCTATCTATAACAAGAGTCACAAAATCCAAAGAACTAGTTCTAGCCAAAAATGTTCTCCCATAAATGTCAACTTTGGAAAAGACAAGGAGAGGTCTTGCTGTAGCGGGACTCTGAGCAGAGCTCTGGGAGTCTGATTGGTAAGAAAGCATATTTGATCCAGCTTGGTCACAGGTCTCAGCAGTCGTCTCTGGTGCGAGCAAGAAGTCCCAACTGAACCACTTTCAATTGGCAAAACTGCCAGGAAGAAAACTTTTTCTCTACATTCTCAAATTTAAGTGACTTGAGGCCTGCGAGTTGACAATAGATATAATAACAGGAAAGAAGACAAGAATGGGTTGCATGCATGCAGGAGCACTTTGTGAAGGGTAACTTGCTGACTAGTCAGAAGTAAAAGTTTGTATAAGGTAGAGGTTAAGCCTTCAAAGGATGAAAGGTTCTGACAAGGATTAGCCCAATTTTTTAAAAATGCCCTGGTACCTAAGTCAGTCGCCACCCTGACTAAAGACCTTTCCAGATTGGTATGGGGGGCGGGGTGGGGAGGGAGCCTTGGTGGCACTGAGTCTCTTAAACCCCTGTTTTAGTCAGATAAGGCAAGTTCAGATAAGATTTCTTTCTGCATCAGCTGTTGGTTTTTTAATCCCTTCACAAGGAAAGAAAAAACACAGAACCCAGCCAGCCTGCAGCAATGACGTGGGAAGTCCTTGGCACAGAAGCAGCAGTCCAATCTTCTGATTCCCCACCACCGGTCTTTCCTTTCCTTCAATCTACTCCCACATGTTTTTGAATAATTTTTAATGACATGAAAAAAAATACTCATTGGTAAATGTTATGTGTCAAAGGAAGAACCAGAACTAGATCATGAAATGTTCTAACAGAACTTATTTCTGGGTGGTTGAATGACAGGTAGCTTTTATTTTCTTTTGATGTTTGACTTTATTTTGTACAAAGAAAAATATATATTTTTTTATAATCAGAAAAAGAATGTTATTTGAAATAAAAAGGGACCAACAAAAAAGACAGAGTGCAAATACACCAAATTATTAAGAGTGACTGTCATTGCATGGAGGTATATGTTTCTCATCACCAGACTTGTCACTGGGTCATATTCTTGAATTCTACAGAAGATAATTTATCTTAAGTTCGAAATACTTGAAGCAGCCCAATAATAAACACTGTGATAAGATGTGTGTTAAGAAATGATCACCCATTTTCAAAACCATGTTAATGAAACAACTGAAGATGACTATTCGATGAATAATTTAAATGAATGTCTTGGGGCTCAGTTCCTACATCAGTGACAATAAGTGTGGATCCTGCCAATTGGTGTGGCAGGGGAAAGATGGGAATGGCTGCAGAATGGGTTTGAATTGTGCAAATATATTTAAGTATACACACACACACACACACACACACACACACACACACATTTACAGGCTGGGAGTATCCCTTATCCAAAATATTTGGGACCAGGAGTGTTTTGAATTTCAGATTTTGTTTTTTGAATTTGGAATATTTGCATACACATACTGAGGTATCTTGGGGTTGGGACCCAAGTCTAAATACAAAATGTATACACATTGATGGAAGGTAATTTTACACAATATTTTAAATTATTTCGTGCACCCATCACATGAAGTCAAGTGTGGAATTTTCCACTTATGACATTATATCAGCACTCAAAAAGTTTCAGATTTTGGCACATTTCAAATTTTAGATTTTTGAGTTAGGGATGTTCAACCTGTATTATCATACTTATAAACACATGTAGATATGTGTGGTAATTACTATCTTTAAAATTTGTTGTACTTTTTGTTATTTTAGAATTAAGAAATCTAAATTCTAGAATTACTGTTTGTCAGAAACTGATCAGACTTTGTACATTTGAGGAAAATGGCATGTACAATATTTGCTTCTTTGGATTTTTTGATTGCTATAAAGTAGATCTGTATGAAGATGCCTTTATGGTGTTCTGTTATCACATCTTAAAACACAAGTGCCCAAGTCTGTCTGCCTTGTGATTTAAGAACCTAGCAAGCAGACTGGCAGGTAAGTGTGGGCCTAAATGTACCCCTCTGTTAGGGCCGCTGGCTTCCAGGAGCCATCCGTCTTCCTGTGTACTGTGGGCCTCCTTTCCTGAATTTCAGCCATGTGTGATCCCTGCCAGGGTAAGGGAAAAGAACTACCAACAGCAATAAAAAAATTAAAAAAAAACAACAAACTTTCATTGAGCACTTGCTGGGTGCTACATATGCAACGCATTTTATTTCCACAATCTCAAGTCTCCATTTCCAAATGAGAACTTTGAAACTCCAAGGAACAAGGAAGTTATACATCTAGTTATTGGAGAAGATGATGGCACTCCATTCAAATGCCAGCCAGGGTCAGTTTTTCTTGCTCTCATCCATCCTTCTTTCTCAGTTCTGAACCTGTTTGTTTCCAAGAAAAAACCCCCAGTTGTTTATGAAAAGAAATTTGATATTCCAGCACTTTGGGAGGCCAAGGGGAAAGAAAAAAAAAAAGGAATTTGATTGGCCTGTTCCCCGGGTTCCTGGGAGGGAGATTCTGAAACCCTTAGAATTTCCCCAGTTGTTATTATGAGACCCTTGGAACACACCTAAGTTTATGCTAGTGAAGTGACTCATGGAGGTTTCTAGATAGCTTCAGGATGGGGCTGATCACCAGAAAGACCAACCACATGATTACAGGGTTGGGAGGTTGACGAAGCCTGACTTCTGGGGAGGGGAAAGGGGCTAGAGATGGAATTTAATCATGTGGCCAATGATTTAATCAATTATGCCTACATAATTAAATCCAATAAAACTTCTGGACACTGAGACTCAGTGAAGCTTCCTGGTGGGTGAATATATTGATGTGCCCATGGGGTGAGAAACTCCTGACTCCACAAAGAAAGGCCATGGAAACTCTGGGTTCAGGGCCCTGCAGGATCTTGCCCTATGCATCTCCTTTATTTGGCTATCCTGAGTTGTAGCTTTTATAATAAAAGTTTAATAAGAAGAGTTGTGTTTTTCTGAATTCTGTGAATAATTTCAAAGAATTAGCAACCTGAGAGGGTCATGAGAACCCCTGAATTTGTAGCCAGTGGGTCAGAAGTTCTGATAACCTGGGTGACCCCTCAATTTGTGATTGGCATTTGAAGTTGAAACAGTCTTTTGGAGGGGTCTACACCAACACCACTATCCAGAAAGCTGGTGCCAAAATTAAACTGCTGGATACCAGTCAGGTTGGTGTCAGAGAACCCCCTTTTCTTCATCCTCTTTGTACTCCTTCTTAGAAGGGGAAAACATGTGACTGAGTGAAGCTAGAATTCTAGCGCATAGGACTTATAGTAAGGCTGTATTAATCTCAGCTTGTTTTCCAAAACTTTTATTTTGGCTGAGTGTTAAATCCGTTTGATTTAGGATAGCCTCAGAATGCATTTTAAGCAAGTTGGATGCATCACCATGTTGGAAGCTGTCCGGTGTTCAGTTGGAACAGTGGGAGGTGATATTAAGTTATCTAAAACTGCAGAGCAAGTGAGGAAACCCTGGGTCAAGGTAACCTAAAGAAAGGTTGTTTCCTGACCTTGTCTTGTAGGTCAATGGAATGTTCTCCTCTCCTTTGCCTCGAAGGCTCAAGAGAAAGTGTTGTCATTACTGCCCTAGAGATGGGACAGAGGTGGGTGAGAAAGGGTCTGGGGTGTTACCTCAATTCAAGTGACATTTATGTAAGCTTAAAGGGGAGGGAGCTTGGATTAGATTGTTGATTTGTGTTCTTTGCATGAACTTCAGGGAAAATATTTATCATGATGTTTTGTGACTTCATCCTTGGAAAGATATAGATCAAATGGGAGGTGTCTGGGGGAACTGGGTTCATGGAATAGCAAGTTTCTGAGGAGTAGCAGCATTAAGAATGGTTGAACGGCCAGGCTCTGTGGCTCAGCCTGTAATCCCAGCATTTTGGGAGGCCAAGGCAAGTGGATTGCCTGAACCCACGGGCTCAAGACCAGCCCAAGCAACTTGGCAAGACCTCATCTCTACAATAAATAGAAAATTAGCGGGATGTGGTAGCATGCGCTTGTAGTTCTGGCTACTTGGAAGGCTGAGGTAGAAGGATCGTCGGGGCCCAGCAGGTCAACACTGGGGTGGCTGTGAGCATGCCACTGCTCTCCAGCTGGGGCAACAGAGTGAGACTCCAACTCAAAAAAAAAACAAAAACGACTGAGCAACGAATCTATAACTTATAGTCACCTCACAGAGCCCGAGATATCCAAGGTGCAGGGGAAAGAAATCTCTTATTCAGGAGACTAGCCAATCCTTGACCTGTGACATACACACTGGGCTTTTTTGTTTGTTCGTCAGCCAATATTATTTTTCTTGCCTACCAAGTTTGCTGCTTATTAAAAATAAGGGCAATGCATCTAGTTGTATTTTGGACAAACATTTGGGGGTGTCAGAATCATCTTCAAATGAAAATGTAAGCATGTCTTGGCTCACTGGGGACACCAGACATAGCCTGCTTATCTCGGTAGTAAGTGAAGCAGCTCTGTTCCTTTTCTTCTTCCCCCAGAGCCCTGGCAGGTCTCCAGCTCTCCGCCTCAGCAGGGGAGGAGGTGAAGGGAGGTAGCTGGCTGCCTGTCTCCCTCCGACCAGCAACGGAATGCCTTGGCCTGGCTGTTCAGTAATCCCCTGCCAGCTGGCTGCCTCCCTTTCCTCTGGGAACTCAGTGAATCACACCTCCGCAGAGCACTTGGCTCTTGCAAGCCCTGAAGGGCTGGAGGCTTGTGCCTGCCAGCTCTGGGGAGCTGCAGCCCAACTTCTGAGCATGGATCATGTCGGGACCCTGGAATTTCTGAGCGCATGAGGCCTCCCAGCTGCAGGAGAAGAGCACTCATCTGGAGACACGGCAGGATTCAAAACGGGCTGGGCTGCTCACAAGGCCAGCGATTTCTCTTTCCCCGTCTCTTTGGGGGTGCATCCAGGAGCAGAGGTTTTCGCAGGTAGGCCAGCAAGGAAGGAGCAGGGTACCTGGTACTCTTCCCACACCTCCTCCCTGATGACCTCAGAGAAGTCAATCTCCGGTTGCATAAGCTCTCCAGCCATCAGTCAGGGCATTAGCAGAACACTGAGAGGATGCACTGAGCCGTTCATATGACCAAACGTGTATCTGGGGTTTTTATTTCCATGGTTTAGGCACAGTCACACAGGCGGGAGGGCACGCTGAGACGCCCCTTTCACCACTGGCATTAGAAGCATGCCTTCTAAGGCTGGACCTTCTTCCAAAGCAGAGACATGTTCAGGTTTTACCTGCCTCCAGTTTGCGTGACCAGAGAGCCTTTCTTTAGGTAGAGCTTGAGAAAGATGCCCTGTCTGACATAAGCAGTGTGAGAAGAGAGCAAAGCCAATCCATGTGCATCCCCCTCCTGCCCTCCCCCGTCCCCTCCCAGCTTGGTAAATGCTGTAACTGAATCAGCCAAGAGAGGCCCACAGGCGAGGCTGCCTGCTCCTCAGAAGTGCTGGCGCTCCTTCCTGGGTGAGCTGATGTGCCGGGTCACTCACGCTTCAGTCACTCAGTCAGTCTGGGAAGTCTCAAGTCAGAGAAGAGAAACCAGGAGCAGGAGGGAGGTGTGAGCTGAGACCACAGAGTATGGCAGGGTGGGAAGTCGAGGTACCAATGGGGACATTTGCCTGTTACTTCTTTAAAATACATCTGTGAAGTGTAGCTCCTATGCAAAAACTAGCTCCTATGCACTGCTAATTGGGAGCTCCACAAACGATTTTCTGCCTCCTTGGTGACGAGCTGGGGATGCCAGTTCCCACCTCTTGGTCCTGGGCTCTGGGTTCTTCCCAACACCCCTCTACTGTGGTCGTGTTTTGCCTTTGCAAGGGCCGGGCTAGAACTGGCCTCCTGGGAGCTGGGAAGAAACTGGAGAGGGACGGGTGCAAGCGTTCCTCACCTATTGCAGTCCCTGCCTCGCCAGATCCGTCTCCTGCTTTCCTTCAACAGTGAGACAGGGGGAACCCACAGAACCAGGACGGCTCTGGCTGCTTGAGGAACCCAGGAGCAGGGCAGTTGTGGGCCTGCGTGACTCCAAGGACACTACCTCCACTTAGCCTCCCCTCCAGCCCTTCTCCAGCATCCACATCACTGATAAAAGATATTGTTGAAAATCCTTCTTCCTGAAAAAATTACAATAATCTTGCCCCTGAGTCTTGCTCCCAAGTCATCCAACCCAGATCCCGCAAAAACTCAGCAGTGAGTACAGACGCGTGAGCCTCAGCCTGCTTCATGGGGCACTTCTGGCTTCCTGCTCCCACTCTTCAATCCCTTCTCAGTCTCCATTCAGGCCAGAGGCCCAGGTCAAGTTCAGCGGACTTCCCAGCTCATTGCCAGACTCTCTGTCTTCCCAGGTCCCAGTCGCCTTTTGACCTGCAGTTATCCGCCTGGACCTGCCCTGGCCCTCACCGCCTGCCACGTCTCCCAGATGGGCAGGGATCTCTCACGGGTCCAGGGAGTTCCCCATGCTTGCTCTGTTCACTGAACATCAATCTCGTCCTCTCTCCTGCCTCTTTCCGATTGACTAATTAACACAGTCAAGCCTCTTGCATTGAGGAGGAGAATGAGAAGAAAAAAAAGGAACAATCCCAGGAAAAATCCAACCTTTCCACATCTCCCTCACTCCTTGATCTACTATCTCTTTGCTTAGAAAATACTGTCTTTCCTCCCCTCTGAGGTATGCATGCTTTCTATCTTGGTAACCACTGAAATTGAGCATGGCTGTTAGAGGATAACAAGCATCAGCATGTTCTTTCTTCTTGGAAATGTGGAGTAACATGTGTCTCACTCTGGGAGGCATCTGGGATGGGATGAAATGCCAAATGCTACTTGAAAAAAGCCACTAAATTTTCCTTTATATCATGTGTTACTTAATTCTCAACTATTGTGATCTGGTTTCTGTTCCAATCACCCCACTGGCAAATGCTTTCCCAGTTACCCAGGGTGTCCTAGCTCTCAAAACCCGTAGTTTTTAGTCCATGCTTTACTCCACCTGGGTGTTGTTTCTGACATCATTGGCCTCCTGAAATTTGCCTGTTTCTAGAGCACACACATTCTTTCATGTCTTTCCTATCTCCCTCTCCAATTCTGTGCAGCCCTCCTCACTTCCTCAGTGTCCAGCAATAACACACTTACCTTTGTCTGTTACCTGCAGAGCAAAGGCTCTCAAGGCTGGGTCTGCATCGGAATCTCTGGGCCCCTGCCTGGGGATGTCTTCCTTTGTATTTACATTCCTTAAAGCAGGGGTTCTCAGCCTTGAGTGATTTCTCTCCATGGGGCATGTGACAATGTCTGGGGATGCTTTTAGTTGTCACAACTTGGGGGATGCTAATGGTACCTAGTGGTTATTGGCTAGGGACACCACTAAATGTCCTGCAGTGCTTAGGACAATGCCCTACAACAAAGAATTATCCAACTACCATCATTAGTAGCAAGTTTAGCTCTGCCATAAGCACTTCAGATGAATAATGCCTCACGTTGAACTTCCCCCTTAAACATCTTAGGACATTGCCATTGTATTCCATTTGTATGTCTGTCTCTCCCACTGGGCTGAGAGCTTATGGACACACTATGTTTTATTCATATTCCAGTCTCTAGTTCCTGTAAAAGAATGCAAATGGAATATTAAATATCTAGGCAGGATGGTTGAATCAATGGATTATGTCATCATTGTCTGCTCTGTGTCCTGAATAATGTGAGTTCTTGGAAGGTAGGGAACATCACAACCTTCCACTGTGTCAAGGAAGGATGAAAGCAGTGTGCAAGGAAGTTGAAGACATGGGAGCGGGCAAGAAAATCTGTAGAACCCTGGATTCTTTGCCTCTGCTGGGTGAGTATATGTCAATACCTGTGGCCATAAACCGTATGGAAAGAATAAAATTTAGATTCTATTACTGTTTCTAAAAATTGTCAAAAGTTGAATAGCTATGTAGAAAAGACACAAACAAGGTCTATCCTGGCAAAATGAGATTTCTAAAAAGACAAAAGCTATTATTAATGTATTAATGGAAAGATGAGTCCAGTTGTATTTGGACTAGTAAGTAAACTGTAAGTAAAACTAAAGGGGGAAACCAAGAAAATAAATAAAATCCCACAGGGAGAAAATATATAAGACATTTTGACAGTGGGCTAATTCTCCCATCTAATTTTAGCATTGTCCTATTATATTCTTGTTTGGGTAACACATAATGTCTTTAAATTCCCCAAATTAATTAAAGTAACTCTTTGTGAAATACCAAATAGACTGTAGCTCCACCATTTTTCCCTCCAACTCTGCTTCCTCCACAGGAGGCATTTTTTCTTTTTAAATTAAAAAAGCAGGACTCATTGAAAGGACAGAAAAGCTCCCACAGTGGGAGGGGACCTGAGGGGGTTGCCCTGGAAGTATTTTTTTTAAACAACAAAAGAAAGCTGTGAGCCATACACACCACCAACTCACGTGGATTGAAAGGGTCTACATCATCCATTTCTGGGGGCATCCCCTTTGCTGCTTTTCCTTTCTATTGGCCTCATTTCTCTTATTTCTTTTATTTTTACTTGCCACACAGCATGTCTCTCTGTGAGCTGATGATTCATACCTGAGGCGGAGTATAAATTCCTATATTTTCCTGGATTCACTTGGACACCTTATGGGAGGGATCAAGTTATTTGGATTGATGGAAATTGCGCCCTGAGAATCAGGAAAGCATGAAGCATCCCTATGACTGGAGAAACCCCGCCGGAGGACAGGGGTGGACACATTTATCCCCCATAGGACACAAGGCCCTATGGGGACATGTGCTGAAGCAACTGAGTATGTGTGCATGTGTGTGTACATGTGTGTGCTCTGAGGTACCAGCAGCCAGGCCCCCACCCTTTCTCAAAACAACTACCCCTAGCTGGTGGTCCAAAAGACACATGGTACTATGAAGAAAGAGGAAGGAAAGCCTTCTGGAGTCTTTTATGGTGACCTAGAGAATAATCTTGCAAACTGACAAGAGAAAACAAATGAGACAAACAACTTACATTTCTCACTGAAGTCAGTTATTAAAAGCTACATAAAAGTAGGCTTCTATTATGTCAGGATTTTTTTGTTAATATGTGTCAGGGTATCTCTGAAATGAGAGGATAATATATAAAAGAAGGACCATTTAAGTTGTTAGACATTAGGCCCTATTACAACCCTTCCTCAATGAGTTTGGCAAAGCAATAAAAGTAAGAAACACAATAATGGTTACAACCTGCATGCCTCCCAGGTACAAATTCTTACAATACCACCAGAGCAGTGTGTATCTGCATCTTATTCTCCATTTTAGGGATGAGGAGTCTGGGTCTCAAAGCAAAAGCCCACTCAGCTTGCATGTGGGAGGTCTGGATCCAACCACAAGCTCTGGATTTCTTCACGAAGAGCCCACTTTCCATTCAGGTATGAGTTCAATAAACAATCCAATAGAAATTTCAGTACAAAGAGTTTTTTATTGACATTGTAAGAAACATTTTTTTCTTTGTTACAAAAGGACTAAGTGGTTCTGAAAGCAAAGGTAGAGTTCATCTGTGGCTGGGCTGCAGCCCCCTGGGCTTGAGGCAGGCGCAGAACATCGTGGGGCTGCAGGCTTATCCGAGGACTGCCCGGGGCCGGTCACATCTGAACACTATGCCTACAATACTTAAATGTATTTACATGTGTTTTTCTTTTCTTTTCTTTTCTTTTTTTAAAAAGGATTACACATTTTATTTTTTAAAAATCTAAAAAAAGTGAAAAAAAATGAATTTGTATTTTATCTTACACGTCTGCAGGATACACAAGGGTAACTTGTCAGAAGAGAACATCCTCCTATCAGTTTAAAACAACACAGGAAACCAGGTTACAAGACAGCTCAGACTCTGCTACAATCGTGTGCTCTCTGGCCCATGTGCACACAGCCTTGGAGCGCTGACTGGGCGACACTGACTGGTCCCTCTCATTGAAAAGAGTAACATAAAATAAGGCACATACATCGCAAGAATCAAAACTTTGTGGTTCAAGAGGACAAGCCAATGTGTGAGGAGTGTGGGGGTGGTCAGTTTAGTTCTTGAGAAAAATAAAATAAAAATGGCTGAAAAGTAAAAAGAAGTTTAACACAGACATCAGGGAGTACCATGTATAAGCCTGTGTTTTTTTTGTAAAAGGCAGGATGTTGACACTAGTGGGTTGGTGTTCCCTTTCTAAATGCATAGGTTAGAGAAATGGAAAGAGGGCTGGAGACTGGGGGTGGGTCCCATGTCTTGACAGGAGACTGCTAAGTGACCTCAAAAGACCCTCCTTCCACTGGACTCAGGACAGACCATCGAAATCCTGGAGAAGTATACTTTCTTCTTTCCTCAATCCTTCTGAAATTTCCACTTGAGAGAGGCCAACTATTGAGCTGAAACTTGTGTCTCCTGCAAATCTAAAAGTAGTAGCAAGAAAAAGAAATATGGAGAAGAAAGTAAAGAAAGGGGGAAACCCAGAAATTAACTTGAAACCCAAGAAAAAAGCAGATGCACAAGATGACAGTAGTGTTGGTCCCAATCACTGTCCATCCCTCCAGAAAGGATACAGTTGAAATAGGAAATTATGGTAACTGAGAAATGCAGATGGCTTCCAAGAATACTACCCAGAAAGGCCTCTGATGGAGGAAGCCAACATGGGGCCCATGTCCCCTGCTCCTTGATCAATGAGTATAAAACACCTGGGCCCCATGCTTTGAAACAAGGGTAGGAAAGGGATTGGGCAAACTTAATAGAGTCTGCAAGATAAGACCAAGAACTGGGGGTTTGGAGATGTGTGGAAAAGTGAGATCGGGTCTCTGATTTTGTGACATCCTCATGACCTGTTTCAGAAACACAGAGACAGCCTCGCTTTTTCAGCTAAAAAGTGGCAGAGATGCTACTCTCCAGAGCTCAGATCAGTAGTTCTCTTTTGTTTGGGGGCTGGTCTTAATTCAACGAAGGTGCTAGAGGAGGTGGAAGCCCTCTTTGGTGGAGGACAAAAGGCTTGGAAGAGGAATCACAGCATCCTCACATCCTCTGCTGGTCTCAAGAATGTCCCATTGAAAGCAAACTCAGGAGTCTTAGCCAAAGTCCCAAATGGCACATAGACCTCCGTGCTGAGATTCTTGGGCCAAATGAGAAAAAAGAAACATGATAATTGTGGGCTGATCCTAGCATTCTTTCTATGACCTAACACTTTATTTTACCTGATTTTGTCTTTCTACTACTCATTTAAATGGCAGGAATAAGGGGGAAAAGCCACACAATTGAATCATGAATCACTTTAGATAAATTCAATTCCAGGGTCAATGGGACAGAATACAGCAGGTAGCTTGAGGTGTTAATGTTTTATTCTAATAGTTTATATATTTTAAAAGCAATATGCTAGATACTCCATGTACTTTTGTGCACACACAGTATGACTTTTATGTGTAACAACTGCATACGGGGAGTAGCTGCACTTTAAAAATCTTTAAATGTTTTAATCCAAAACAAAAGTACAGATACTAGTCCATACTAAGGACTAACTTCCTATCACATTTAACTTCTCAAATGGACGCAGCATTCAATAGATAGGGTGTGAAAAAAGGCATCCACATAGCTACTCACTATCATCCCTTATACCCTCAAATACTAAAAGTAGTTGAAGCAATTTATTCCCAGTATCAAAGTAGGTGAGCTTTTCCCTTTACTACTAAGTTTTATCAATCCCTCAAAACAGGGTATTTAGACTAGAAATATCCTTTCACTAAAGTGGAATTAATAAACACAAATGAGATGCCCGGCTGTGGGGTTGTTTACATACCTATCTACTTGGAGCTAGATAGAATCAATTCTCAGTTACTTATGGTAATGAGGAAGGAGATGAAACTAATCAACAAATACAGCAAACCCACAAATGTTTCCCCAACTAATTATACCCAATCGCTTCCATCTACTATCTAACTTTTTACCGGAACAGATAAAAGTAGCACCAACTGCCTGTCCCCTCTGTCCCTGCAATGCTGCACAGCACTGAACGCTCATGAAGGTAGAAGCAGAAGAAGCAAACGAGATAACTGAGAACCAGCCAGACAGACGTACCTTCTACACGCACTTACGGACACAAAGAGTTGCAAACCAAAACTGTCAGCAGCTAGTTCATTTGCAAGAGCCCCAAGTTTCCACATCTGCGTCACTGTTTGGAAGTATGCCCTGAACTGAATCGGGGTTGGGGAACACGTCAAAAATCTGTCATCTATGCTACAGTGCACCCTCTAAAGATTCTTAAATTCACTATCCATATTCTGATTCTTGTGCCCAATGTGGGAATTAAAACAAAAACAAAAACACAAAAACAAAACACTGAGCATATGTAAATAAAAGTTTACAAAGTTGGAAGTGTAACCCCTTGGTCACAAGCATACCAACTCCTATTTCCTTTGAGCAACAGAGAAATGTGTCAAATCCTTTAATTTGACGGATCCTCTAAAAGAAAGAAGAACATGCACATCACACATTTACATCGGTTTACTAAAAAAAGGGGTGGGCTTACAGTTTTAAAAAAAGAGGGTGGTTCGAGTGTAACAATACTGACTCAAGACTGAAATGGAAGACAGTTTCTCCCTAGAATACTTTAGGGTTTTTCAGAGTCCTTTTCCATAAAAGGAATATATTTGAAACACATCCCAGTTAGGTGAGATGAGATTGCTAAAATACATACAGAACTAAAAAAAAAAAAAAAAAACAGACCAGCCAAAACGAAGTCAGTTTAGTCTTTTCAACTCCTATAGTTTTACGTTTGTTTGCAGTCCTTTCTTCCTAACGCCTATTGCATAACTGCAAGGAATTTGCTTTCTTCCGCAAGGGAGGTCAGCAAAGAACTCATATCCCCGATAGCCATGTTGGTGGTGCTCACGGACAGCACTGGGAACGGGAGGGTCGCTCGGGGCGTGGTGAGGCGGGATGAGCTATGGGAAAGGTTCTGAAGGATACTTGGGCTTAGGGCCCCTGACATCAGGCTGGAGTGGTCCCCGTCATCTATGATGGCATCAAAATCAATCTGCACCCCTTCCAGGTCATGGCTGTCAAGGCTGTCAACTGTGCTTGTCACCTGGTTAGCACCTGGGGAAAGTAAATCGGAGTTTTCGGTGCCAGCCCCCTGTAGCAGGCAGTTGGCTTCCGAAATGGAGAAGGAACCAGCTTTCATGTCTTGCTGACTGAAGCCCATGGTTTGGTCATAGAACTGACCAGAGTAATTCTGCATGTTAGAACAGAGCGGGTGGGGCTGCCCTTGCACCTCCATCTTGATGCCATTCACCCTGCAGGTCTGACTCGTGTCACCAAGCTGTCCTTGCTGCAAAGCTAGGCTGCCCCTCGGCAAAGTCTGGCGCCTGCTGCCCCCAAAGCTGGCACACGGCTGGTAGCCCCTGACGACCGCCAAGCTCGAGGGCTGGCTGCCGATGCCGTGAGTCCCTGGCAGGCAGCTTTCAGGCCCTTGATGGGTGTTGATGTGTGAGGTAGCACTAACCTGCCCTAGCATCTGCTGGCCGGGGCGGCCTGCCCCCTGGTGATGCATGCTGTCGCTGAGTAGTTGGTGAGCCAGGTACCCCTGTCCCACCGGGTCTTGGGTCTGCATGCCGTCCACTGTGCTGCCAGCGGACTCACTTGGCGCCACTGGCAGGCCAAAACTTAGCTGGCTCCCGTTGCCTTGCAGGGTGGTGCTTTTCAGCTTTGACCCTTGAAGCCCAGCACCGCAAGCTCCGTCTAGCGCACCAGGGACCGTGGGCTGCCTGGTGAGACAGCTCCCATATTGCGGGGCCTTATAGGGCTGTTCGTGGAAGGTGTTTCCACTGGTGCCTGTTCCGCTGCTGCTGTGAATCACCAAGTGCTCTGGGCCACCATAGGAGCCACTGCTCCCCGCAAGGGTCTGATACCCCCCAATGGGCCCAGCCCCGTTCCTCAAGGGATTCTGCGGGTGGGTGACCATGTGGCTGTACAACCCGAAGGCTCGAGCCTGCTGCACCGCGGATCGCTGGCCACATTTCAGCTTGGAGGAGGACAGGTCGGCGCTCCCCGAGCTGACCTCATTCCACTGAATGGGCAGGTCGCTTTTGCCGCCCTCCGGGCACGGCTGCTCCAGGGCATGGTACTGCTGGCTGATGTGGCTGTCCGACAGGCCGGGCGGGTCAAAGTCGTCGGGCCCGTGGGGTACTTTGCCGTCCTCGGAGATGGCGCTGGGGAAGGGCTGCTCGTACCCTGTCTGGTTCTGGGCATTTAAATACTGCACCACATCGTCCGGCAAGAAATCCTCGTCGTTCAAGCTGGCCCCGGCGTCCATAGTCAGGGACTCCAGGGTCACGTTCTCGGTGATGCTGGGAGGACAGGGGGACGAGCGGAAGTTTCGGGACTGGCCGCCCTCGGGCCGCGCGTAGTTCTGGAGCCCCAGGTCGCGCTTTTCCACGGATAGAGGCAAACCCAGAGGATTGGCGCCGCCGAGGCTGCTGAAACGCTGAACCCTGGGCAAGGAGAGGCCCTCCGAGACCGTCCTCACAGGGTCGCTGGCTCGTCTCACGCCATTGCCCAGCGCGTCGTGGGGCAGCAGGTGGCGCCGGCCGTAGCCGTGGGCGCCCCCGTCGCTGCACCTCCGCGGGGGGTTCATGGGGGGCAGCGGGCCCCCGGGCTCCCTGCCGTCCCCGAGCAGGGCCATCCTGGTCTTCAGGCTCATCCTCTCCATGTTGGGCAGGGGCGTGGGCGGCGGCCCGCCGGTGGCGGCCGCGTACTTGGCCTTGAGGCGGTACTGCTGGGCCGGCGTGAGGCTGAGCAGGCCGGGCAGGCCGTCACCCTGGCTGGCCTCGCTGGACCTGCGCGAGGCGTCGGTGGAGATGGGGTCGTAGGAGTCGGCCACGCTCACGTTGTGGGGCCGGCCCTCCGCCTGCGAGGCCTCGCTGGAGCGCCGGCTGGAGAAGCAGGGGGAGATCCCCGACGAGCGGCGGCTGCTCAGGTAGGCCGAGCTGATGGTGCTGGTGCTGCTGTCCCTCCTGTTGAGCGCGTTCAGCATGGTGACGTCCACCCCGGAGAGGTCGCTTCTGCCCGGGAGGAGAGTTGTGGGCCCACCCAAACTGCAGCTGTTATTGGACTGAGTGCCTGGAGACAGACAGGGGGAAAGCACGACGGGGGATGAATTCGCTTCAGGGATGACTTAAGCCAGGCCTGGGCAAACTCTTTCCATCTAGGGCGGGCCAGGTGGTCACTATTTGTGCTGCCCCAGGCCACAGCGTCTCCGTCACAACCCACTCAACCCCGCATGTAGCACCAACGTGGCCACAGAGAACAAACAGGCATGGCTGGGTGCCCATAAAGCTTGACAAAAACAGGAGGCAGGCTGCCTATGGCCCACCGGCTGTCGTTTGTTGACTCCCAGCTTTACCAAAACTCCCTCAACAATGCCCTTGATTCCGTGAATGTCCTTCCTCCACAGTGCAAGGGCAAAAAGAATCTTGGGATGTGTACACAATGCACACATCCTGTGCAAGTCCACAGGCGACGGTATTCCAGGAGTTTCATATCTACACTCAGGGCTGCCCAGTCATTCCACATCCTGTGAACAGGTAACACCTCTGTTCGCAGTTGGTGGAGTAGAGAGGTTCATATCCAGGGTGTGCTCCAGGCATTCAGTACTATCTCAGAAGCAAAAGTTGCCATGGGGTTGACAATGGGGAAGAATTTTTGCCTTTTTCTGAACTGGGAAAATATAAATAAAAGTGGCTGCTGGCTGGGCATGGTGGCCCCTGCCTGTAATTCCAGCAATTTTGGGAGGCTGAGGTGAGAAGACTACTTGAGCCTAGGAGTTTGAGACCAGCCTGGGCAACACAATGAGGCCTTGTCTCTACAAAAAATAAAATAATTAGCTAGGTGTGGTGGCATGTCCTTTAGTCCCAGCTACTTGGAAAGCTGAGTCGAAAGGATTGTCTGAGCCTAGGAGGTCAAGGCTGTGGTGAGCCTTGATAGTGCCACTGCACTCCATCTTCGGTGACAGAGTGAGACCCTGACTCAAAAAAAAAAAAAAGTGGCTCCAACCTGCTGGTCTTAAATTTGGGAAACCAGAGACAGGATGCTAACCACAGATGCCTCTGTTGCTGGGATTGTTTCTTACTCTGATCTAACAGCTATGATTTTGTCATGCACCATCTTACTTTCCGTCTCAAGGTTATTCTGTTCCTACCTGTTTTTAAAATAAGGACCTTCCAGAAAGGCAACTCAAATGGGTTCAACTTTAGCATGGATGGTTACAGTATGATTTTAGAACTGGTAGAGAAAACAGCAAACAGAGAACTGAGGGCCTGCATGTAAAAGAACAGGAGAAAATCTGAACAGACGCTCAGTTGGACTGGAACTTACCATTTCCTATGAGAGGAGAGACCGCAGGGGCTTTGGGGGGAAGAATGGGGT
This sequence comes from Tarsius wallacei, assembly GCA_963574415.1. NCBI lineage: Eukaryota > Metazoa > Chordata > Mammalia > Primates > Tarsiidae > Tarsius > Tarsius wallacei. The sequence continues at coordinate 20,379 of CAUYQG010064160.1, read as the reverse complement.
TCAGTCGCGGAAGCATTCCATTCACTTGCTTTAGCCTTTCTAGTTTTACGTGCTCCATCCATTTGGTCCCTGCTGGGTTCCTCCTGGCTTGCAAAGCGAGGGCTGTGGTTGCAGTGGAAATGGTCGAGTCCATGATTGGGGTTTCATCGATGGCACTGAGGTCTCCTACACTACCTCCCTCCGTCAGAGGAAGCTCGAGCCCACTGTTGGAATAGTTGCTGATGGGGGACTGCTGGCTGCTGCATGAAGACTGACCACCAGGGCTTGGCTGAGATGTCTGTTGGGGTCAAGAGAGAAAAAGGAAATGTCACCAGGAAAGGAAAAGGAGAGGGGACCAATCATCAAAGCGCATGCATTTCAAGGCCTTCTATCGGTTGGTTGAATGAGAAGGAATAAACTATGTTGTGGATGGAGATGGCCTCTCTCAGCCAAAATGACTGATGGACCACCAGGCTTACAGGATAATGACCAGCAGGCTGACGTTGAGTGGGAGGCAATGGACAGCGTGACCGGTGTGACAGAAGCCATGGAATCCTGCCCCAGCACCAGCTCCGCAAACAGACTTCCTCAGTTTCGATCTCACCTCCATGACTTTATCCTTTGGGCAAATTCCCTAGGCATTTTAAGCCTCAGTTCCTTGTCTATTAGATGAGTACCACAGATCCCAGGAATTGCTATCGGGAATTCAGTAAGTGTGAAGCCAAGAGAGCATATGTGTATCAAAAGACCTGGATAATAGCCATTGGCTCAGAGGGCATTCGCAATGAGCCTGATCCCAGGCGGTTTTAGTCTTTGGGTTCATTTTGCTCAGCTAAAACATAAATAAATGTAAGAAAGGCCCCGTAAGCCCATATTACTGCTTTTCCAACAAGGGCCCTCTAGGCTATCCTGGCCTGGTTAGGCAAGTTCTTTGTAAACTCTGTTCCCTCCATCTACATTTTCCTGCTTTTGTAGAACCTCAGTAAAAGTGTGGTAAAGGCAGCTGTAAGGGGCGAAACTTCAAGTAATCGGCTATGTTAAGCCCAGAGAGGAAGAAAGTCTGCAAATCACAGCCCTCGTGTTTCTGTGGAATGATTTTCCCCATTCTCCTTAGTAAGTCCCCTAGTGTTTCACCAGAATAATTAGGAAATGTTTCCCTAACGCCAATCAAGTGGACACAGTAAAAAAAATGCTACAATGCCGGGCTTGGTGGCTCAGCCTGTAATCCCGCACCTTGGGAGGCTGAGGTGAGTGGATTGCCTGAGCCCGCGGGTTCAAGACCCACCTGGGCAACTTGGCAAGACTTCATCTCTACAATAAATCAAAAAATTAGCCAGGCATGGTAGTGCGTGCCTGTAGTTCCAGCTACTTGGAAGGCTGAGGCGGAAGGATTGCTGGAGCCCAGCAGGTCGAGGATGTGGTGGCCGGGAGGGGCCACTGCACTCCAGTCTGGGCGACAGAGTGAGACTCCAACTCAGAAAAAAAAAATGCTACAATGAATGGGAAATTAATCTAGGCCACTAGTTCTCATTCAAGGAAAATACCACCTCTCTACATCCCCTGGCAGGCCTCCTGAAAATAGAGGCTGGAAAGCTCAGTCATCCTGATGTCTAGGGAACATTACATAGAACGGTCTACAATGCCCAGGACAGTTGCACCACACAGAACTGCTCTATTTAAAATTCTAATGATGGCCAGACATGGTGGCTCATGCCAGTAATCCTAGCACTGTTTTGGGAGGTTGAGGCAGGAGGACTGCTTGAGCCCAGGAGTTCAAGACCTCATCTCTATAAAAAATAAAATCAGCTGGGCATGGTGGCATGCCTGTAGTCCCAGTTCCTTGGGAGGCTGAGGTGGAAGGCTCACTGGAGCCATGGGTTGAGCTTGTTGAGAGCTGTGATTGTGCCACTGCACTCCAGTGTGGGTGACAGAGAACCCCAACTCAAAAAAAAATAATTAAAATAAAAATTCTAGCAGTGTCCTGGTTGACAAACAGTCTAATCCTTTTTGTAAAGATAAGAAAAGTGATGTTCAGGGAAGTTCAGTAACTGCCAAAAGTCACAAAATTAATGGTGCAACTAGCCTAGACTCCTAGGCCGGTTGCTTCCACGAGTCTGCTGCACCTTCTCCAGTGCCGCTGTACAAACTGGAGGAAAAAAAGTGTCAGAGCCACTGACACAGTCAAGTGGGGGAATTCCCTAGGAAGAGATAATTATACCCACTCAGGCACAGACTACTGTCACCTCAGGTGGACTGTACAGTACTCTCAGGAAGAGGTCTTTAAATAGAGGTCATCTCAGCAGAAGCCCTCACACTTTTTCTGCTACCACAGTACACACACCCAAGCAAATGAACACTTTCTAAGCGAGTGTCACATGATACACTAACTTTGTCCTGGGCAACCAAGCAGAGCAAAATAAGATATATGAATTGGATCATGAGTATATGAAGCCTTGCTTAATTTTCTGCCACAGCATAGTCTTGGAGTGCCACACCACCTGTTCCTTCCTGAGGTACTGTTCCTTCCTGAGTTTTTTCCAGAGCTTTGGATGCCTTTTTTTCTTGAATTGCCAAATCAGAGTGTGTGTGGACATGAACCTGTGTGCATGTATCTCTACAAACACAGGCAGACGCACACTTCCGCTGAGTATGTCAGAACACACTAATGCACTTATAATTAGAAAACTGCTTCAGTGAGCTCGAACATTTAAATAGAGATTAAATTGCTAACAACAACTCAGGTCTTCCTGAAAGAAGGTGGGACACATCTAGTCCAAGAATGAATTTATAATAATCAGGGCAATAATTAAATAGTTTTTGCGAACATCTGCTTGGTCGGCCCCAGAGTGATTTATTATGAAAACCTAGACAAATAGAACAATGAATTTCACCAACTAACTCCACATTTTCCACATGCTCAATGTTCAAAACACATTGTTTCTATATTTGAGACATATCGGGTAATGTTCACCACCAAAGATAACACAAAGCCACAGAAACTAAAGAAAAATGCAACAAAAAGTTAGGTGATAAAATGAAAATGAAGCAAAAGAAAAAGAACAGAGAAGCCAAAATTCCCTCACCTTATTACCCACTGTCCTTAGGAAGTGAGAACAAGACATTTAGGAGCATTAAGAAGAGATGTTGCATTAATAAGAAAAAAGAAGAAAATTTAATTTATAGCATGATGATCAAAATCAAAGACGTGTTCAAAGAAGAATATTAGAAATGTAAACTTAACGTGCATTAGTAAATGCCTATTCAGATATCTACGTATATTTAAACGTATGTATATACACATAATAGGCTATTGTGGAAATGTGATTAATTTGTTCACTTTAAGCCTCAGTTTCCTTACCTGCAAAATATAGGGCCTAGTCTCGATCTCTATGAGATCTGCTAGTCCTGTGTTTCTGTGATTCAATTACTTAATAAACATTTCACACATTGGAGTGTCTCAATATCACTGAGCCAAATGCTATACATTTTTTGCTTCTACCAATTTTCTTTTTAAACAATGACTATTTGGAGAGAACATGACAGTTTTCTTGAGCTGGGGATGTACATTAAAGGTACAAGCAACTCTGGGTCTTAGAATGTCCCAAGAACATAAATCATCATCTTTCAATGACATAATCTAGAAGACCACAGATTCACTTTCCTTGTTTCATTAAACACTTGAGGATAAATTGTTGAGTGGTTTACACAATTATTATACAGGTGGATTTTACTTTAGGAATAGATATGTGCTCCTCTCCCAATAAAAATATATAAGACACAGTTTGTAAACTAATTAAAATACAGTGATCAGTCATAATACATGCATATACATCTTATTAAGATCCTTTAAAAGTCAAGTACAGCTACCCACTGAGAAATAATGATGTATCTGGACAGCCTATTCACATAATTTTTGGCTAGACTTAACATCACTCTCTAAGACTCTTAAGAGTTCAAAGACAAACCCAGTAAGTCACTAAAAAGAAGCTTCCCACCCTGCCAATGTGGAATTTTCTGTACATTATTTCCTGCCCATCGGTACTGCTATTCAGCAACCTCACTCATGGATTCACAGGCTGCCCATCCAATCGCTGGACCACTCTAATTTAAGAAAATGCTTCCCTGAACCGAGGATAAATCTACCTGCCCATTCATTTCCATGTGTCCAGAAGTCAAAGCATGCAACTTCTATTGGGTATACTTCCTGCACGGGTCAGAAAGTGACAGCCTAGAACCCAAAAACTTGCATAATTCAATCCATTATACACATGGCCAAATATACATGTATTGAATCTCCTTGAATCTTTCTTGTTGTCCTTTTGACATTTTCAGGTGTTTTATAAAAGCACATACATGAAGCAAAGTCGCCAGTGAAAGTTTGAAAGAAGCTGACAGAGTAGCAGAACCCACATATCTTATTAGTCACCAAACCATAAAGATGTTTGCCTACAGAACCTTCCAAATTCCACTCTTGCTCTCCACCTCGCTGGTTCAGGTACAACTGCAGAAATGGTCTCCAGTTTATCCAATCTCTAGACTGGTACTGGAGTGGTTTCTAAAGAAAAAAAAAAAAGAACCCTGCTGGGCTGTTCCCCACTGCATCCTTTGTATTCCTGGCACATCTCCCCGGGCCATAGTGCAGGTGCCCCTCCACCTGCCCCTCCTCCTAGGACAAGCTCACCAAGGGCTCCAGAGCCCTGAACTCCATGTGTGTCCAATGGCCTCCTCTGCCCTCTGAATGCACTGGCGACTTGTTCCTCTCTTGAATGCTTTTCATACAGGCTCATGTGCAAGCCCCCATCACACTGAGTGGTATTTGTTTTTCGGTCTATCTATCTCATTGGACTATAAACCCCTAAAGAATATGGACTGTGGGGTCACCAGGGCAAAAAAGACAGAAAGCATGTTCATGGAAAGGCTCAATTAATGATTTTCTATATTACAGACACACTGAAGAGACAGTCATGTCTTCCTTCCATACCACAAGTGGTATGATTCTGCATAGATAGGAGACCTGGAAACTTTCTCTGAGCTGATCAATCTGGGTCACTGGCCTCATGACCCCCTCAAGTCAGAGACTGCCTGATGCAGTGAGGACAGGGGCAGACCTGTCCCTCTATGTGCCATACCTGGCTCTTTCAAATGACCCCGGGCTGACTCTGGGGAAATTGGAAGGAGAGTGAATGACATACCATGGGCTTCTCCGCCTTGACTGTTTTCACCTGGAGGCATTCTTCCCGCTTTGAGGTAGTGTTGCTGAGGTCCTTCTGCTCACCAAGGGCTCCCTGAGTTGGCCGGCCAGGTGACCTGGACTGTGAATGGCTGCCAGAGTCTCGTGGGGGTGGGGGCCGAGGATGTATGTCCCCTCGCTGCTTCTTGGTGACATGAGCCTCTGGGCCATGCACTGTCTTCACGTGTTTCCGGAGGGAGCTTGGGTCTGTGTAACGCTTAGTGCAGCCTGGGATTTTGCACACATATGGTTTCTGCCAAATGCCACAATAATGAGATAATATGATTGTTATGAAAATGATGATGCCCCAGCCCAACAGTCCTTGGTGGCTGCTCGTTACATTTTTAATTCTTTCAAAACATTTTAACAAGGCTTTGAGGTGTTCAAACGCCTCCAGGAACTAATGGCTTGATAATGTCATTTGAACATTGCTCTGTGTCCAGAGACTCTAGCTTTATGATTTTAGGCTTTTTATTTTAGAGTGAGCTGAGAATGTGTAAATTGCCTTCATGTTCTTGGAAGTGTTTATACAGTGAGTGGGAAGAAACATCATTGTGCCATGATAGGCACTGAACAAATATTTGATAATGATGATGGTGAGGATGAGGAGGAAGAGAAGGCTTAAAAGGCACCCATCATTCAGTTAGGATAATGCTGCATACCTTCCAGAAGAGGTAATATGATAAAATTTCTCATGGATGTTCTGGTTCTGAGATTATGATCATTCTGCCCCCTCTGAAAATGTGCTCTTTAGGGTACCCGCATAATCAACATTTGTATACCTAACCCTGTATTGTACCTCACATCTTTACAATTAAAAAAAAATGAAAAGAAATCCTGAAAAAAGAAATAACTGTGGATAACAGAGACTTAAAATAGCCCTGGTTAAAATTATGATTGAAGTTTATTATAATCAGGAATTCACAGAGAAATTTGGTTACTTTTCTGGCATACAACATCATAACTAGAATTATGATTGATGACATGTTATATTTTTAAAGAATATATGTGTCGGGCTCGGTGGCTCAGCCTCTAATCCTGTGGCTTGGGAGGCTGAGGTGAGTGGATTGCCTGAGCCTGTGGGTTTGAGACCCTCCCGGGCAACTTGGCGAGACCTCATCTCTACAATAAATCAAAAAATTAGCCGGACGTGGTAGCGCACACCTGTAGTTCCAGCTACTCGGAAGGCTGAGATGGAAGGATCGCTGGAGCCCAGCAAGTCGAGGCTGCGGTGGCCGGGAGTGGCCACTGCACTCCAGTCTGGGCAACAGAGCGAGACTCCAACTCAAAAAAAAAAAAAAAAAAAGAATATATGTGATTTTGGAATATTCATATCAATAGCATGTTCATAAATGTAAGTGAAAGAATATCTACATTCACTTATCATTTGATAATAAATGCTTTCCATATAATTTACCAAAGACATTTAATCATTTAATGTCTCTGCAAGATAAGAGATACACTCTTTGAGCAGCTTCAGAAATCCAACTGGAAAATATCAAAGTTGATTTCAAGCCAAAAGGCTTAATTAAGAATTTTGATATTGGAGAAGTCTGTCAAAAGTGCCAAAAGGATTAAAACATTGATCAAAGCAGGATCACAAGTAACTGTGAAATAAATGTCATTCTTTTGATCAGAATTATAATAATAATATTTCAAAAGCAATACAGAATGTAAGAAAAAAATCCCAAAACAAAACAATAACCAAGAAACACTAAAACTTATCAAAGCTCAGTTTTCCTAAGTAATAAAAAAATCTAATAAAGACAACATAAGAAACTCTCTTGATAAAAGACAAAATCTCTTTTTCTTAGGGTCAGTTACTAAAAAGGTAAAGAAAATCCTTCTGTGATATGATTGATTTTCCTTATGGGAAACCCACTTAAGTATCTTGGAAGTTAAACCTGATTAAAATGTAATTGCATTTAATCAGACATAAGAAGAGTGTGTCCAAGGTTATAATTGTACATCACATTGTAGAAGATTGTAAATAAGAAAACTAGTGCTCTGTGAAAGGGAATATATGACTCAGTTAACAATATGAAAAGTTTCCTGGTTATATGGGACAATTCAGACACAGCAAAAAAAAAAAAAAAAAAAAAAAAAGCCAAGGGTACATAATCAAGTTATAACAGAGGAAAAGAAGAAATACTGCTTTGTTAGGCCTTCAAGATAAATATTTCAGAATCAGGTAACAACAGCAGAATTTGAACCAGAGAATAAAAGTTACAGCACCTGACAAAAAAGTTGAAGGAGAGAATTATTCCAAATCTTCTCAAGAGGAGGAGATAAAAGCAATGATATATGATGTTCAAATCATTTGCAGCAAGACACAGCAAAAGTTGACTTTTTTGACATAAATCTGATTTGCTTCAACAGGAAAGCTGTACCTCAAGAAATGAAATTAATTACCATCCTACATGAAGAATACAGCATTTCTAATATATCTAAAACTAGGAAAATTAAATTGATCTCAGGAAGAAATATGGCAAGAAACTGCAAAATGAAGAAGCTGCCGTTCAAGATATGGTTGAAAATTTAAATAAACAGATTTCAGAGTTAAAAACCTTAAACTTGCAATTTTTACTAAAAAGCAGCTCATTACTTCAAAAAAACCTATTGTTCTAATGTAGGTGACCAAAACCTTTTTAGTTTTGTTTTAGTGTATTTTTAATATTAAAGTTCAATCTTTAGAAATAATTATAGACAATTTCCTCATAATTATAGCCAACTTGATCACACACAAATATTTCTTACACAAATCTGTCCTTCACAAAACTTATCATGACTTACTCATTTTTACTTTAGACCAAAATTAACTACACATATTCATTTTTATGAAAATGATTTTATTTTTTCTTAAATTTTTCTTCCCCAAAATACATCTTCATACTTATGACTTTCTTGACATCTCTCTCTCCTATTTATTGTTTGCTTATCTTTTCAAAGAAACAACTTTTTGTGTAATTTATCTTTTGTATTTTTTAATTTCAATTTCATTTAGTTCTGTTCTGATCTTCATTGGGTCTTGTCTTATGCTAACTTTGGGCTTAGTTTCCTCATGTTTTTCTAGTTCCTTGAGGTGTCATGTTAGGTTGTCAATATGTGATCTTTCAGTCTTCCCAAATAGAGAAAAGTTGAACTTATTTCCCCTCAGAACTGAAATAAGGCAAGGATACCCTAACTCATTCTACAAGGCCAGTATTACACTGAGACCAAAGCCAGGAAAAAACACAAAGAAAGAAAACTGCAGACAAATATCCCTTATGAATAGTGATACAAAAATCCTCAACAAAATATTGGCAAATCAAATTCAACAGCACATTAAAAAAAAAAAAATACACCATGACCGAGTGGGTTCAGGTTGTCAATATGTGATCTTTCAGTATTCCTAAATAGAGAAAAGTTGAACATATTTTCCCTAAGAACTGAAACAAGGCAAGGCCTAGCCAGAGCAATCTGGCAAGGAAAAGAAATAATGAGTATCCAAATTGGAAAAGAAGAAATCAAACTATCCCTGTATGCCAACAATTGATCTTATACCTAGAGAATCCTAAAAAATCTTCCAAAAGACTCCTGGGCTTGATAAATAAATTTGGTAGGGTTTCAAAATATAATATCAACACACACAAATCAGTAGCACTTCTCTACATCAATAGTGACAAAGTTGAGAATCAAAGCAAGAACTGAATTCCATTTACAATAGCAGCCAAAAAGCTAAAATACCTAGGAATATATTTAACTAAGGAGGTGAACTATCTTTACAAGGAAAACTATAAAACTCTGATGAAAGAAACTGTGGAGGACACAAACAAAGGAGAAACAGCCCATGCTCATGGATTGGAAGAATCAACATTGCTATAATGACCATATTACCAAAGTAATCTACAGAGTCAATGCAATCCCTATCAAACTACCAACATTATTTTTGTTTTACAGAATTAGGAAAAAGAATCTTAAAATTTATATGGAACCAAAAAGAGCCAGAATAGCCATACCAATTCTAAGCAAAAAGAACAAGCCTGGAGGCCTCACATTGCCTGGCTGCAAATTAAACTACAAGGTTTTATATAACCAAAACAGTATAGTACTGGTACAGGAGCAGACACATGGACCAATGGAACAGAATACAGAAATAAAGCCAAATACCTACATCCAAGTGATTATCAATAAAGTAGGCAAAATCATACATTGAGGAAAGGACACCTTATTCAACAAATGGTGCTGGGAAAATTGGATAGCCACATACAGAAAAATAAAACTTGATTCCTGTCTTTTCCCATATATAAAAATCAGCTGGAGATAGATTAAAAATTTAGAAGTCAGACCTGACACCAAAAAACATTAGAAGGAAACCTATGAATAACTCTTCTGGTCATTGGCCTATGCAAATAATTTATTGCTAAAACCCCAAAACCAAATGCAGCTAAAACAAAAATAAACAAGTGGGACTTAAATAAACTAAAAAGCTTACAGCAAAAGAAATAATCAACAGAACAAATAGGAAACCTACAGAATGGGAGAAGATATTCACAAACTATACATCTGACAAAGGACTAATATACAAAATCTACAAAGAGCTCAAGCAAATCAGCAATAAAAAGCAAGCATACACATTAAAAAGTGAGCAAATGACATGAACAGATATCTCACAAAAGATGTATGGATGGTCAACAAACATATGAGAAAATGCTCAATATCACTAATCATCAGGGACGCAAATCAAAACCACAATGAGATACCACCTTATACCAGTCAGAATGGCCATCATTTAAAAAAAAATTTGATGCTGGTGTGGATGTGGTGAAAAGTGAATACTTATACACCGTTGGCAGGAGTGTAAATTAGTACAACTTCTATGATAATTGGCATGGAGATTTCTCAAAGAACTGAAAGTAGATCCACCATTTGATCCAGCAATTCCACTACTAGATATATACCCAAAGGAACAGAGGTCGTTATGTACATAAGAGCAAGCCATAATACATAGCTAGCTGGAATTCCAGAAAACTCAGTACACCTTAGTGTTTGAGAATCTCATTTTGTTTTTAGTAATCTCTCAATAGCAGAGAAAAATTTATAAATTCTTTTAGAGATTGTCAGAAGTTTGGACTGATATTTAGACTACCCTAGTGCCTTTTAACTAGCTCTCTTGTGTCTATCATTAGTATGTTCTTGGAAGGAAACAAGGGAAAAGTACCAAATCATTTACAGACACATGTAATCAAGCCAAAATGAGACCAAAATTGGTGTTCACACAAATTTTAATAGGTGTGCTGATAAAAAAAATAATCGTACTAGGTATATAGCCTAAGTGAATTCATCAGAACAAACTTGCCTCAGAGATAGAGCATAAATTCTGTAGATACCAGAGTACTCAAACTGGAAAGACCCTTATCCTTTATACCAGAAAGGACTTACCAACCATCCCCTCACTCCCAGCAGCAACAACAACAACAACAAAACATCCATAGTCCCAAAAGGGATGTAAGGTTCTTTACTTCACGTAGCTATATAAACAAACCAACTCCTCAATAAAGGAAAAGCCTATACAAAAAAGTAAGAAACTTGGCCTTAGGGAATACTTACTAGAGTCGAAAAGGTGAGCTGTGGAAGCAGAGAGTTATTTCAGTCTGTTTCCGGAAAACACCCAACCTATGATATGAGGTCAGAAGAATAACATCAACATCTTTACAGTTTTTACAATTGTGGTTCCACATCTTCAATTCCTGACCTAACTCCTGAGATTGTAAATGATGACTCCAATGGGATTTTGCACTACTCTATAAAATGAAAATAATAAAAGAGCTATAAGAAATATGTTTGCATGGAAGATAGTCTAAAAATTATCTGAATGTTAGTTTATATTTTGTATGTGTTGAATCAGAAAATTTCTAGAACTCTGCCCTACCCAAGAATTATCACCTCTGAGATTTAATTTTGATTATTTCATATGACTAGTAAATGGTTATGGGGATAATTGATCTATCTGTAGTGATAACAATGAAGGCTGACTGCTAAGATGCGGCTCATGGGAAGCAGAGTCATCATGTATATTAATTACTTGTGAATTTAGTTGTAAGATGTAAGTGTGATCTAAGTTCCATATTAAGGGTGGAATTTCATAAGACTGTAAACTCTTTGAGGGCAGAGACTAATTTTGATGGTAGGTACTCAACATATGTTTCATTCTTGAATAGGAATTAATTATGTTGTTGTATTTTATAAATATCAGAGGTTATATGTGAGTCCAGAACTGTTTGATCTCAAAGGTGATATCTTTACTGTACCAGAGTACTTTACTGCAAAATTATAGAACGTTTTCATAAATGAATTATGATTTTAAGTCTAGTTCTGGTCATATCATTAATCAACACCACTAAACTTACCAGCATCAAAACATTAGAAGTAACTAATTGGCATTTCGCAGCAACTTGGATTGATTTTGAGTCTATCATACTCAGTGATCTATCACAGAAACAAAGAACATAGTACCATATGTTCTCACTCATAAGTGGACCTTGAACAATTATCATAATACTCTAAGAAAGGGATTGGCAGTCATGGGAAACTGTCAGGAGAGGAGGTTCGGATTGGCAGTTGAGGGAAACTGCTAGGGGAGGGAGGGGCACACCTCATCAACAAGGGTACCTGCATAATCAACGTTTGTATACCTAACCCTGAATTGTACCCCACATCTTTATAATAATAGTAAAAAAAAAAAGTTATAAATGTGTATGTATTTTTAAAACCATGTAAGCTCCAGACTAACACAGAAAAGGGATACAGAGTGCATCGGAAAAGAACAAACATTACCTTTTGAATCACAAAAAAGTGTTTAACATCACTTATAATAAAAGAAATACAAATTAAAACTACAATGTAATATTTTTCACCTGAGACTGGCAAAGATTATAAAATTAAGAATATGTGGTATTGGCAAGGAGGTGGTTCAAGTATTCTCATACATTATTAGTAAATGGGAACAATCTGTTTAGAGGAAATTTAGTAACAGCTATTAACATTAAAATCTAATTCTACTCACGGATTTTACTTCTAGGAGTTTAACCTATATGTATACTTGCTGCATCTGTGTACCAAGAGTTATTTACAAAGATATTCACTGCAGCAGTATTAGGAATGGCAAAAGATTAGAAAATGACTAATTTCCTTCAAAAGAGGAGTGATTAAATAGATTATGTTATATCCATCCACATGGTAGAATATTCTGCAATGGTTTAAAATGAGGTAGACTTCTATGAATCAATATGGTATAACCTACAAAATAAAGAATGTGAAAAACGCACAAACACTATTTATGGTATGTGACCACTTGTGAAATACTGACAGATAACTCCAGAAGGATAAAAAACTTAACAGTGACTACCTCTAGAGAGTGGCAATGGGTAATGACCTGGGGAGGGAGATGTACTTTTCATTGTGCTGTTATATTTTTCAATCTCTGGGGGTGTTTACTTTATAAAAAATCATGTGTATGTATTACTTTTTGGAAAAAAACATTAAAATGTATGTTAAAAATAGCCCGACTATGAGCTTGATTATAATTCTGAAGAAGTATACCACTAACAACAGGGAAGGGAAATAAAATTACCTTTTCCATATGTAAAAATAAAAACCATTTTTATTAAATGTTAGTAATTTTAAGATATAACAGTTTACGGGCAAGTTATTAAAAATGACAAGTCAAATAAAAATCACCATTTTTAAACCAAGCATAGCACCTAAAATGAACTGTCCCTGTTTTTTCTAGGTTAAAATGTGAAATATAAAGCCTCAGAATAAAAAAGCAGCAGACTTCAGATTTAAAATATTGGTTCAAGTATTTTCTTTTTTGAGTCGGAGTCTCACTCTGTTGCCCAGACTGGAGTGCAGTGGCCGCTCCCGGCCACCGCAGCCTCGACCTGCTGGGCCCCGGCGATCCTTCCGCCTCAGCCTTCCAAGTAGCTGGAAATACAGGTGTGCGCTACCACACCCGGCTAATTTTTTGATTTATTGTAGAGATGAGGTCTCGCTTGCCCAGGCGGGTCTCGAACCCGTGGGCTCAGGCAATCCACTCACCTCAGCCTCCCAAGGCGCGGGATTACAGGCTGAGCCACCGAGCCCGGCTCAAGTATTTTCTAATCAAAGAAAACAGGAGGACATACCAAAGCTTTTCACCCTGTTAGGTCTGGTTGAATACAATTTTGCCAGTCAGGCATTATACAAAGTAAATTATAAAAATCAAGTAACTGAAATATTATCAAATTAATCCAAGTTATGCCAAGTCCATAAGTTTTACAGTTTATATAAAAGGTCATTATAACAATGTATCATTGTTATATAAAATTAAAAATTTAACACGTCCCTATTTACTCCTGACCTCTTATTTGAAAGTAGTCAAAATCAGTTAAAAAATCTTGAGTAGTGTATGTTTAATGATATCTTTTAAATTAAAAAGACTGTTGAACAGTAAACATTTGGAAGCAAATTAAAACAAATCAAAAGGAAATTCAATAACTTATGATTTATCTCTAGACAGTTGAATACAAACAAGGGTATGACAGAAGATCTCTAAGACAAGTTGTCAAGAAAAAAGCAGGATTTGCAATAGTGTATAAATACACTACTTGTTTAAAGAGATGGGAGGGAGAAAGAATTACATACTAATTTGCTTATATAGGCAACAAATATTCCTGCATATTAATATAAGAAATGCAAAAGGGTAGTTGGGGATGGAGTAGGAGGAGACATATTACTGAAGACTTATTTGGAATACTCTTCAGTTTAGGACCACACAAAAATATTACCTACTGAAAAAATAAAAATCTAACAACTTTAAAACTTAAATTTAAAAATGCAACACTACTTGCTATATTGGGTGTTCCTGTGATCTTTTTTGCATGTTATTGTATTGCTTTTCCTTTTTTCTTGAGGAAAGAATAATTAAGAATTAGGCTCGGCTGGGCATGGTGGCTCAAGCCAGTAATTCCAGCACTTTAAGAGGCCAAGGCGAGAGGACTGCCTGAGCCCAGGGGTTCGAGACCTGCCTGGGCAACTTGGTGAGACCTCATCTCTGCAATAAATCAAAAACATTAGCCGGGCATGGTAGCGCGTGCCTGTAGTTCTGGTTACTTGGAAGGCTGAGGCGGAAGGATAGCCAGAGCCCAGCAGGTCGACACTGGGGTGGTTGTGAGCGTGCCACTGCACTCCAGCCTGGGCAACAGGTGACAGAGTGAAACTGACTCAAAAAAAAAAAAAAAAAAAAAGGAATTAGGCTTAATGTGCCATCATCCAGTATTATTTTATAAACAAGTTTCAAGTATTATACTTACAGTTCCACCCATGTGGGGAGGCAAATATTCTACACTGACATAGTCCTGGACTTCATTTTTGCCTGTAAACTTCAACAAACTCACTGCTTCTGGACCAAGCCAGCTCTTCACAATTTTGAAAGCAGCTGAAGAGAAAACAGTCACTTCATTAAAATTCTTTTCATTCTCTTTCTCAATTAATTTATTGTAAGTGCTAACCCAGGTCTTCTGAAATCAGTTTGGGCTATAATCTGTTAATATTTATTTCTATGTGGCATGATACTTAATTAACATTCTCTAATTCCCGTAGGCGTTTACACTGTAACTCTCCCTTATGGGTTTCAAATGTTCCATGAAGATTCAGGAAGATTAAATTACCTTGATGTTCATTAATAAACTTATCAGGATTCTGGCCTCTGAACAAACCCATCAACGATCCCAACTATTTAGATTTCCAGACACTGAATCAAACGGCAATGTAATTCAGGAAATAACTGACAATTGTATGGAGAGTCATTTACCTTATGGTTCTGATAAAGCCCTCAGTATGAAAAACCTTCTCAAATGGGAAGTCAGGAAGAGAAAGAAACAACCCTCCTCATTGAGTGTGGGTGGACCCAGATTTCCTTCCTAGGCTAAACTTTTTTGCCTTTCTCCCAGGCACTGCTATTTATATAACTGTGCGGAACTTACAGAATCTACAAGAATAAACTGTCATCAAATACAGTTGTTTGGTAATTACAATCTTGTTCTGTCATTTCTTATTTATACTTAATTTTTATACCTCATTTCCATTGTGATATTCTAAGTAAATTTTTAAGAAATTAAAAGGAGAATACTGCATTACTTTTGCAAAAAGGTGTCAATGGGGAAAAAAAACCCAGGAAACAAGAACAGTATGATAAACATTAGTCACTCAGAAAATTATATTTTACTTTGGTTAACTAAAGTTTTAAATTAGATGTGTTAGATCTGATTTTTATAATAGCTTTATTGAGATATAATTCACATGCCATAAAAATTCACCCATTATGCAATTTGATGGTTTTTTAGTATATTCAGAGTTGTGCAACTATCACCACTATCTAATCTCAGAACATTTTCTTCACACCAAAAAGAACCCTCACCTAGCAATCTCTCCTTATCCTTTCCAGTCCTTAGCAACTTCTAACCTATTTTCTGTCTTCATGGATTAGCTTACTTTGGACATTTTATATAAATGGAATCATACAATGTATATGTGACTTTTTCTACTGGATTTTTTCACTTAGCATATTTGCAAGGTTCATCCATGATGTAATATGCATCAGTACTTAATTCCTTTGTATGGTTGGATAATTTTCCATTTTATGGATATATAATATTTGTTTATCCATTCATCAACCGATGAACATTTGTGTTGCTTCTACTTTTTGCTATTAGAATAATGCTGCCTTGAACATTTGTGTACGAGTTTTTGTGTGGACATGTTTTCACTTTTCTTAGGTATACATCTAGGAGTGGAATTCTGGGTCATAATAATTCTGTTTAAGTGCCAAACTCTTTTCTAACACGGCACACCATTTTATGTTCTTATTAGCAGTGTAGGAGGGTTCAAGCTTCTTTACATTCTTGTCAATATTTGTTACTGTGTCTTTTTTATTATAGTGGGTATAAAACAGTATCTCACTCAGTTTTGATTTGCATTTCTCTAAGGACTACTGACACTGAACATCTTTTTATATGCTTATTGCTCATTTATTTATCTTCTTTGGTAAAATACCATTCAAATCTTTCATCCATTTTTAAATTGGATTACTTGTTTTTCTATTGTTGCATTGTAAGCTCTTTGCATATTCTAGACGTAAGTCCCTTATCAGTTATATGATTCCTAAATAATTTCTTCTGTTCTGTAGGCTGTCTTTTCACCTTCTTGGTAGTGTCTTTGAAGGTACAGAAGTTTTTAATTTTAATGAAGTCCAATGTATCTATGGTTTTTGTTGCTGGTGCTTTTGATGTCATATCTAAGAAACCATTGCCTAACCTAAGCACAAAGATTTACTTCTATAATTTTTTTCTAAGAATTTTAGCTCTTATATTTAGGTTTCTAATTCATTTTTAGTTAATTTTTATATATGATGTAAGGTAGGGGTCATTCCTTTGAGTGTAGCTACCTAGTTGTCCCAGCACCATTTATTAAAAAGTCTTGTTTTCTACTTAATTGTCTTGGCACCACTGTCAAAAAAAAAATAAACAACCAAAAGAAAAGAAAAGAAAAAACTGATAAAAAATGTTTGGGCCTATATCTGGACACTCAATTCTATTTCATTGATCTATGTCTATCCTTATGCTCACCTGCAACGTCATGATTACTGTAGCTTTGTAGTCAATTTTGAAATCAGGAAGTGTAAGTCTTCCAATTTTGTAATTCTCTTTCAAGATTGTTTGGATTACTTTGCATTTTCATATGAATTTTAGGCCAAGCTTGTCAATTTCTGCAAAAAAGGCACCTGGGCTGTTGCTAGGACTACACTGAATTGGTAGATCAATTTGGAAAATATTCCTGTCTTAACAATATAATTGGCTCTTCATATCTGTAGGTTCAGCATTCATGGATTCAACCATGAATTGAAAATATTAAAAAATAAATTAAAAAATCAATACAATAAAAATATAAATACAAAATACAATATAACAACTATTTACATAGCACTAACATTGTGCTATGTAATATTAAATATTATGTCATCTAGAGATGACTTAAGGTATACAGGAGAATGTGCATAGGTTACACGTAAATACTACAACATTTTATATAAGGGACTTGAGCATCTATGGATTGATTTTGGTATCCACCGGGTGATCCTGGAACCAATCTCCAGAGGATACCAAAGGATGACTGCATTAAGTCTTCCAATCCACAAATAAGAGATGTCTTTTTATGTACATAGGTCTTCTTGAATTTCTTAATATGGTGTTTTGTAGTTTTCAGGATCCATGTCTTGAACTTCTTTTATTAATAGCAAGACAACCTCATCTTGCTTCTGATCTTAAGAAGAAAGCATTCATTCTTTCATTGCTAAATATGTTAGCTGTGCATTTTCATAGATTCAGGTTTTTCATAATGCCCTTCATCAAGCTGAGGAAGTTTTCTTCTGTGGAGTGAAGGATTAGCTTTACCCAGAGAGGTATGGCCTTTGCCCTTAGCTTCTGGGAAGTAATCTTCATGTCTGATAGGACTGTCTTTGTCTGGGGGCCCTGGGTCACACTGGAACAATATGATTTGGGGTGGGGCCTGGCCACGGAAGAAAGACTAACAATGTGATTTAGGGTGGGGACTTTGGGTCACACAGTATCAATAGAACTCTTAAGATCAGCCATGTGGGCAATCAATTGTATGTAAAACACTCTGAATATTGAGGTTTGGGTGAGCTTCTGAGGTTAGCAATAATCTATATGCATTGCCATACACTGATGCTGGCTAGCAAAGTAATGTGCTCCAAATTTGGTATTTCCTTCGACTCTGACCTATGTTTTACTTTTCTTGGCTGATTCTAATCTGAATTATTTCCTTGTAATAAACCAAAACTGTGAGTATAACAGCTTTCAGTGAGTTCTCAGAGTACTTCACTAAAATTATTGAACCTGAGGGCGACATGGGGCACTCCTCCAAACTTGCATTTTGTGTCAGAAGTGAGGGTGGTCTTATGTGGACTACTGTGGTCCCTTTAACTATGTAATTTTTTCAACACTTTGAACCTTATGTTACTAGTTTGTTGAGTGCTTTTATCATGAGAGGGTGCTGGATTTTGTCAAATGCTTTTTCTGTGTCTACTGAGATAATCATGCCATTTTTTTCCTTTATTATATTACTATGTTGTGTGGCACTGATTGATTTTCATATGTTGAACCTACTTTGCATTCCTGAGATTAATCCCACTTGGTCACGGTATATAATCCTTTTTACATGCTGCTGGATTCGGTCCAGCAGCACTTTGTTAAGGGATGGTGCATCTATATTCATAAGGGATACTGGTCTGTAGTTTTCTTTTCCCGTATATAAGGTATTAGGGTTATACATGCTTCATAAAACGAATTGGGAAGTAGTCCCTTCTCTTCTATTTTTTGGAAGAGTTTGTGAAGGATTGGTGTCAATTCTTCTTTAAATGGTTCATAGGATTTACCAGTGAAGCTATCTGGGTTTGGGCTTTTCTTCATGAGAAGTTTTAAAATTCAATTTCCTTTGCTATGTTTTTATTCTGATCCCTCTTCAGCGAGTTAAGTGGTTTGTATCTTTCACTAATTTGTCCATTTCATCTAGGTTATCTAATTTGTTGGCATATAATTATGTATAATATCCCCTTATAATCCTTTTTATTTCTGTAAGGCCAACAGTAATGTCCCTCCTTTCATTCAAGATTTTAATAATTTGAATCTTTTTTTCTTTATCAGTTTGGCTAAAGGTCTGTCAATTGTGCTGAACTTTTCAAAGAACTGTTTTGGTTTTGTTGATTTTCTTTATTGCTTCCTATGTAACAATTGACTTTTGCTAACATAAATGAGAATGCACATTCTGAAAATAACATTAAATTTACAATCACTTTAAAGTTGGCGAAGAGTGTTTTACAATGTCTTTTTCAACAACTTTTTTACCAAAAAAATATGACTATCAAAAGAGTCATGTGATTCTAGAGATTTGGGTGTTTCAAATTGATCCTATCTTCTATCTCAGTACCTGAAGTACCTGAGAAAATCTAGACAAGGCCTGTGTTCTGTGACATATCTTATCAGTGGGTGACAAATTGAGGCTTCTGGATATAGTTTTACCTGAATGGTTGGATATCTTGAGGCTGTATTTAATTTTTCTTTAAAGAAATGGGTTTCACTATGTTGCCCAGGCTGGCCTGGAACTCATAGGCTCAAGTGATCCTTCGACCTCAGTCTCCCAAGTCACTAGGACTACAGGTGTGTGCCACTGTGCCCAGTAAGACTGTTTTTAAAGAAGACTAGTGGGTGTCCCCAGATCCTGAGGATAGACTATCAGCCTTATTTACTTAGGAATAGCCTTTGTGTGTTCTAACTCCAGTCTCTTAAAAGTGCATACCAAGGACAATATAAGCATTCTTTTAAATAGCTGTAGAGATGTGGCTAAATTGGCAAAGTGAAGAAAAAAATCGGACTTTTAAAAAGAAAGTATAAATAACATACTCACCATTCATCAACCAAGGCATATCAAAGATCACTATTTTTGCTGAAAGATGAAAAAAAATTAATTGAATGTGACTTAGTACCTCTATAGTAGTATCACTTTTGCCTGGCATAGAAAAAAAACTGGTCACCTAAATGTAAGTAAAACCTGAGCTGGCTGACTGAGTTCTAATTCAATGAAGTGTGAGTGGTGCTGAAACTGAACTAGTGCACAATGGGGAGGGACCCACCCAAGAGGACGACTTGTGGGAAATCAATAATGCATTATCACTGTTCTCCAGCAGATAGCCTGTTCTTTTGTAGTTCACTGCTTTCACTATTTGAAGAAAGATACAAAATAAAATAGTTAAGTGGGTAAGTGGAGTCTTTGGATGTGGCGTGTCATATTAGTGCTGAAGGCCACTGAATCATAATAACGTTTCCATGTCTAATTTATAGTTTTTTTTTTTTTTTTTTTTTGAGTTGGAATCTCACTCAGTCACCCAGACTGGAGTGCAGTGGCCACTCCCGGCCACCGCAGCCTCGACCTGCTGGGCTCCGGTGATCCTTCCGCCTCAGCCTTCCAAGTAGCTGGAACTACAGGCGCGCGCTATCACGCCCGGCTGATTTTTTGATTTATTGTAGAGATGAGGTCTCGCTTGCCCAGGTGGGTCTCGAACCCGCGGGCTCAGG
>CAUYQG010064158.1:0-11684 GCA_963574415.1 Tarsius wallacei | reverse complement strand
CATTTCCTTAAGGTTTTCAAGTTTGTTTCCATACAAGTGTACATAGTAGTCTCTAATGATCTTTTGTATTTCTTCAGGGTCAGATGTGACTTCATCTTTTGTGTTTCTGATTGTGTTTATTTGGGTTTTTTCTCTCTTTTTCTTGGTCAGTCTAGCTAGGGGACCATCGATCTTGATTATCCTTTTGAAGAACTAGCTCTTTGTTTCATTGATTTTTTGTATTATCTTTTTGTCTTCTATGTCCTGGATTTGGGCTTTTATTTTGGTGATCTGGATTCTTCTGCTGAAATTAGGGCTTTTGTGGTTTGCTTTTCCAGCTTCCTTAGGTGGTTTGTTAGGCTGTTAAATTGTGATCCTTCCATTTTCTTCATGTGCATTTGTAGGAATATAAATTCCCCTCTTACACAGTGTTCATGGCGTCCCAGACATTCTGGTAAGATATTTCTCCATTTTCATTTGTTTCCAGGTATCTTTTAATCTCTGTTTTGATTTCATCATTGACCCAGGAGTTGTTTAGCAGCATGCTGTTTAGTGTCCATGTCTTTGTGGGTTTTGGGGGGAACTTGTTGGTGTTAATGTTTATTTTTATTCCACTGTAGTCCAAGAAGGTACATGGTAAATTTTCAGTCCTTTTAAATTTGCTTATGCTTGATTTATGGCCAAGTATGTGGTCGATCTTAGAGTACATTCCATGTGGTGATGAGTAGAATATGTATTCTGTGGTCTTTGGATGGAGGGTTCTGTAGGTATCAATTAAGTCCATTTGATCAAGAGTCATATTGAGGTTTCTGATCTCGTTACAGATTTTTTGACCTGATGATCTGTCTAGGGTTGTGAGTGGGGTATTGAAGACCCCAGCTATGATGGTATTGGAGTCGATATCTTTTTTTAGTTTACCTAAGAGTTGCTTTATGAAAGTTGGTGCTCCTATGTTGGGTGCATATATGTTTAGGATGGATATTTCTTATTGATGGATTGAACTTTTTTTCATTATGTAGTGGCCTTCTGTATCTTTTTTAATTTTTGTTAGCTTAAAGGGTGTTTGGTCTGAGATTAAGAGCGCGACTCCTCCTTTCTTTAGTGTTCCATTCACCTGAGAATTTGTTTCTCATCCTCTTACTTTGAGTCTGTGAGTGTCCTTTTTAGTGAGGTGAGTCTCTTGAAGGCAATAAATTGTTGCCTGGTGATATTTTATCCATTTTGCCATTCTACATCTTTTCAGTGGTGCATTTAGTCGATTAACATTCAAACTAATCATTGAAAAGTGAGAGTTGATCCCTATCATAGTGTTCTTATAGAGTTGTGTTGTTCTTCCTGTTTGTGTGATATCTTTTTTTTGGCTTTGGAGTTGGTTCATGTGTGTTTTAATCTTTTGCCTGTACTCTTGTGAAGAACGTTGTTCTTCTTTTTTTCCTTTTCTTCTGTGTTCAATACTGTCTTAAGTGTTTCTTGCAGAGGTGTTTTGGTGGGAGCATAGGTTCTTAGGGATTGGATATCTGAGAACGATTTCAATTCTCCCTCACTGATGAAGCTTAGCTTGGCTGGGTAGGTTATTCCCAGTTGAAATTGTTTATCTTTTAGAACTTTGAAGATAGGGCTCCAAGCTCTCCTAGGCTGGAGGGTTTCTGTAGATAAATCTGCTTTTATTCTAATTGGTCTTCCCTGGTAAATTGTCTGACCTTTTTCTCTTGCTGCCTTTAGGATTTTTTCTTTTATACCTACTTTGTTTAGGAGGATTATTATGTGTCTGGAAGTTGGTCTTCTCATTTGTTGTCTTTCAGGGGTTCTCTGAATCTCTTGTGTTTGAATTTTTTCATCACTGATGAGATGAGGGAAGTTTTCTTGAATGATTTCATGAAATGTTTGTTTCAGTGTGGCCTCTGTTTCTCTCTCTTCCTCAGGAAGGCCAATTACTCTTAAGTTTGGTCTTTTGAAGTGATCATTCATCTCTTGAAGGTTTTGTTCTGTCTTTTTGAGCTTCTTTTCTATGTTTTTGACAGTTTGGGTTCATTCTGTGTTTTGGTCTTCGAGCTCTGAGATTCTTTCTTCTACTTGGCTAATTCTGCTTTCCATGCTTATTAGTTTGTTATTTATTTCCATCACAGTATTCCTTACTGCTATTATTTCTGACCTCAGCTCCTTCCCATTTTCCTCTTGTCTCTCCTCAATTTTTTTTATTCTCTCTATTAATGTCTTGATGTCTGGGTTTGTTGCATGTGACCAGTCATTCTGGGGGCTCTTCACTGTTTGTGTTCCGAAGTCTTTTTTCTCAGTATCAAACCTCCTAGGGGTCTGTGTGAGACCTATATTCTTCTTTTGGTTTTTCTTCATTTGTGCAATTTTTTCCCTCCCTACTTTTTCCTTCCCTCCATGTCACCATCTTCTTTAATTCTGTTATTCAGGGGTAGAGGTGTTACTTTTACTTCTGTTTGTTCAATCTCCTATTCTTCTTTATGTATGCCCTCTTACTTTGTTCAAATCTGGAGTTACACTGTAGGTTGGTGGTGGTCCTTTTTGCAGCTTTGAGATTTGCTTAAGGGGGGAGCTGTGATTCATAATCTATCTGCAGGTCCTGGTATCCACCGACAGGTGTATGGATAATCTGAGACCCACTTCCCACTCCCTTGAAATCTGTCCATGCAGTGGGGTTGTAGGTTTACTCCCTGAAATAAAATGAGGTTAACAGATGGAAGAGAATGGAGCAGACAGTGGGGGGAAGAGGGGGGTGGAGAGAGAGAGGAGTAAGAGGGGAAACAGACGAGTGTACCAACAAATGGAGAGAGGGACCTAAACTGAAACAGATAAAAACAATAGACCACGGCTACAGACTACCCAACTCCCATACTAAAACATACAATGATGCTAACATACAAGCTAACCAACCACCTTATTGGTGTGCTGTTCCTCTATACAAAGATATGGTTTACAGAGAGGAGAAAAGTGAAGAAAGGGAAAAAAAAGGAACAAAACAGTAGGAATAGAATCAAGTCATTAAACTAACAGAACCAATCAAGCACACTCTGAGACTTTTCATTTAAGTCCAATGTCCTTTCAGCTCTGATTTCTGTCTTCTCAGGCTGGCAAATTTGTTTACAGTTAGGGTCAGTTTCCCCTGGCCTGCTGTGAAGGGCAGTGCAGGTCAGCACCCAGTTCACCACTGGCCAGTTCACCACTCAAATCTGGCCTGTGTCTGTTTTTCAAGCTTGTTTATCCTGTTTCGGTGTTGTTACCTTGAATTGCCACAGGTGGTGCTATCTCGCCGCTCCAGATGGTCTTTATCTCAGCCGCTGGCCACAAAGAGATGGAACCAGATGTCCCAGAGATGGGAGTTTGCCTCGAGGAACACGGGAAGAGACCCATGGCCTGGCAGGATGTCAAGGTGGCAATAGAGACGGCTGTGATCTCAGCAGATCTTGCTTGCAGGGGCTTCAAGGTCTGAAGTCGTGGATCGCCTCAGGCACAGGTGGCGTGATGTGTAATGGCTGCCATGGAGGCGGCAGCAGCTGGCTGCTGCTCTGTCTGTGTCTTCAGGGGCTATCCAGACCTCTGTGATGCTTCAGCGGTGGCGACCGACGGCTGAGCTCCATGTGAACAGCAGGCTTCCGACAGTGGAATCTGCAGTCGCTGGGGAGACAGCCAGAGACCTTCTGCGTTCTCCTTTGCGGAGGGTCTCATAGATCAGGCTGCCCCATCGCCATCTTCTCAGTATTACCAATTTTAAAGGTGCTTGTTTATTTATCTTGTTTACAAAATTCAATTCTTCCAAAGCCATATATTCTTCTACATAATTCTATAAACTCATTAAAATTTGTTATTTGTGATATGAGGTTGATTCTATTGTCTTATTATGGATAACTAATTGATAAAAATATTTTTATCTAAGATACTTGATTAGCTTTATGATAACAATATTTGCTAGGATTATCCTCATTAAATTATTTTTCTACAAAATTTCTGTGACTATCCTAGTCATTTATTTTTTCCGTATATTGATGAAAATCCACCTGCCACTTTAAACAAGAAAAAAATTCTATTAAGATTATGACAAATTTATGAATTAATGCAAAGATAATTGCCATATTTAGGACACTAATATTTCCTCCCATGAATATGCTATATATTTCAATATAACATTTATTTTTAATGTTTTTCAATAAAGTTTTCAATGGTCTTCATAAACATTATTGCACAGCTATTGTTGGACTTATTCTGAGACACTTTATAAAGATTGTTGCCATTATAAACGTCATTTCATATGCAGGTGTATCTCATTTTATTGCTCTTGCTTTATTGGGCTTCACAGATATTGTGTGTTTGACAGATTAAAGGTTTGTAGCAACTTTGTTTCCAAGAAGTCTACCGGTACCATTTTTTCAACAGTATGCACTCATTTTGTCACTCTGTGTCACAGTTTAGAAATTTGCATATTATTTAAATTTTTATTATTATTGTATCTGTTATGCTGATCTGTGACCAGTTATCTTAGATAGTACTATTGTAATTGTTTCAGGTCACCATGCACTATACCTATATAAGTCAGAGAATTTAAGTGGTCTGTGTGCTCTGACTAATCCACCAATGAACCATTCCCCCATCTCTTTCCCTCCCCAGGGACCTCCCTTTTCCCAGGGACACAACAATATTGAAATTAGGTGAATTAATAACCTTATTATCAGCAAGTGAAAGGAAGAGTCTCATGTCTCACATTTTAAATCAAAAACTAGAAATAATTAAGTTTAGTGAGGAAGGCATGTTAAGAGTTGAGACCGCTCCAGAGCTAGGCCTCTTCTGTCATAAAATTAGCCAATTTGTGAATGCAATGGGAAAGTTCGTAAAAGATATTGAAAGTGGTACTGTAGTAAGCACATGAATAAGGAAGCACAGGAGTTTTATTGCTGACGTGAAGAAAGTTTGAATCATCTGAATAGAACATCAGGTCAACAACAACATTCCCTTAAACCAAAGCCTAATACAGAGAAAAGAACTAACTTTCTTTAATTCTGTGATGCTGACAAAGATTAGGAAGCTGCAGAAGACAAGTTGAAAGTTAGCAGATGTTGGTTCATGAGATTTAAGGAAAGAAGTCATTTCTATAATATAAAAGTACAAAGTAAAGTAGCAAGTGTTAATGTAGAAGCTGCAAGGAGTTGTACAAAAGATCTAGCTAAGATCGTTGATAAAGGTGACTACAGTAAGAATCAGGTTTTATAGGTAGACAAAATAGTCTTATATTGGAAGAAGATGTCATCTAGGACTTTCACGGCTATTGAGGAAAAGTCAATGGCTGAACTCAAAGCTTCCAAGGACAGGCTGACTCTCTTGAGATA
Organism: Tarsius wallacei; assembly: GCA_963574415.1. Lineage (NCBI taxonomy): Eukaryota > Metazoa > Chordata > Mammalia > Primates > Tarsiidae > Tarsius > Tarsius wallacei. Next base: position 6,357 of record CAUYQG010064158.1, on the reverse strand, counting down.
ATGAAGCTGGCAACTTTAAGTTGAAGCCAAAGCTCATTGATCAATCTTAAACACCCTAGGACCCCTAGGAATTGTGATAAATCTACTGTGCCTGTGCTCTATTAATGGAACAACAAATCCTGAATGACAGCACATCTATTTACAGCATGGTTTACTGAATATTTTAAGCTCACTGTTGAGAGCCTCTGATCAGAAAAAAATGTTATGTTTAAATTATTACTGCTCATTAACAATGCTCCTAGTCACCTATAATCGCTGTTAAAATAATTGAAGGAAATGAATGTTATTTTCATACCTGCTAACACAACATAAATTATACAGTCTAAGGATCAATGAGTAATCTTGAAATTCAAGTCTTATATTTAAGAAATATACCTTATAAGGCTATAGCTGCCATAGATAGTGATTTCCCTTATGGATGTAGTCAAAGTAAATTTAAAAACTTCCTGTAATGTATTCACCATTCTGGATGCCATAAAGAAAATTTTTGATCTATGAGAGGAGGTCAAATTATCTACATTAACAGAAGTTTGGAGGAAGTCAATTCTAACCCTCATGGGTGATTTTGAAGGGTCCATGACTTCAGTGAAGGAAGGAACCACAAATGTGGTATAAATAGCAAGAGCACTAGAAGTGGAGCCTGAAGATGTGTCTGAACCGCAGTAATCTCATGATAAAACTAGAGAGAATGAGGAGTTCCTTCTTATGGCTGAGCAAAGAAAGTGGCTTCTTGAGATGGAAACTGCTCTTGGTAAAGACACTGTAACCGTTGTTGAAATGACAGCAAAATATTTAGAATATTCTACAAACAGAGTTAATAAAGCATCAGCAGGATTTGAGAGGACTGATTCCAATTCTGAAAGCAGTTCTTCTGTGAGTAAAATGCTATCAAACAGCATTGCATACTACAGAAAAATCTTCCATAAAAGGAGGAGTCAATTTATGGTGTATACATCCCTGTTGTCTTATTTTAAGTAATTGTCACAGACACCCCTATCTTCAGCAACCACAAACTTGATCAGTCAGCAGCCAGGCAAGACCCTCCAATAGCGAAAAGATTAGGAATCACTGGAGTCTTAGATAATTGTTAGTATTTATCACAATTGAATATTTTTTAATTGAGCTATATACATTTTCTAGACATCATGCTATTGTCCACTTACTAGACCCACAATATAGTAGTGCAATCATAATTTTTATATTGTTTGGGAACCCACCCAAAATTTATGTGATTCACTTTGCTGCAATATTCACTTTATTGAAGTGGTCTGGACCAAAATCACAATATCTTTGAGGTATGCCTTTAATTTTTATGGTTCATAATTTTACATAAAAGTACAATTTATTTTTTATAATTTAGTTTTATTATGTTTAGAAAATGTGCTAATCATGCTTATTAATCAGATTAATTTGCCACTAGAGTCTCTTGTGTTTTTTGTAAAAATGTAATAGATTTCTAGCAAGATGGTGATGGGACAGTTTGGACTGTGAGAGTCTCTGCAAAAATGAATGCCCATAAAGACTCTCTGTGTGAGTGGGTGTGTGTCAGTGGGTGAGTGGAAGTCTGTCCGAGGGGAGACTTTGGTTCATGCACTCAGGGCTCTCCTCCAGAGGTGACTGCAACACCTTACTGCCCTGAGATTGGAACCGCCAGTGTGCAGGATTGTTTGCTGTTCTCAGGACTCTCCTGAGAAAAGCCTGCTGAATACAGCTGATTCTCATCACTTGGTGCGAGGCCCACACTATCACCTGTGACAGCAAAGTGGCTGGAGCCCTGGATCCAATCCATGGAGATAGAAGATCAGAGAGAGCTGGAGATGACTCCCACCATCACCGACAGACTGGAGCCATTTTCTCTATCCAGGGACGAGGCAGAGACCTGCATTGCCCAGCTCCACCCAGCCTCCAACTTGGGACCTGGAGGTAATCTCATCAAACTTGGAGAGGCAGAAGTCCCTCCCCCACACTGGATCAGACAGACATGTCAGATCTCAGTGGAAGACCAGACAAGTAACAAGCTGGGTGTGTCCAGATCTTATCCACCCTCCCCCCACAGTAGGCCTGGGGCATCTGATCCATGCTGAGAGCAACCCTATCTAACAGGCTGCACTGAGAGCATAGGAGAGGGGTTGGAGATCAGAGCTGAAAAAAAAATTTGACTTACAACTTACAGGAACAACCTAGGAGCAAGTTTTTTTTTTTTCTGTTTGTTTTGCTCATTTTTTTGTTTGTTTTTTGTTTTAGTTTCTTTTTTTCTCTCTTTCCGTTTTGATTACATTTTTGTACTTGCTTCATTTCTATTATAGACTTACTGTTTGTGGATAGGTATTTTTAGAGGGAGAGTACATCAATAGTGGTACTCAGTTTGCCAGTTTATGTGTTTGCATGATTGTCTGTATATTTGAGGGTTTTTTTTTTAATCTTTTCTGTCTTTGTTTGTCTCTCTTTTCATTTCTTAGTTGGTATACCTGTCTGTTTTCCCTCTTATTCTGCTCTCTTTCCACCTTCCTCTCATTCTCCTCCTTCCTTTTTCCATTATTTTCTTTTTTCTTACCTCATTTTGCTTTCAGGAAGCAAACTTATATCCCCACAACATAGACAGATTGTAAGGCAGTGGGAAGTGCCAGGGGACCCACACACTTGTCAGAGGATAATGGGATCTGCAGATAGTTTGTGAATCACAGAGTCCCCCCTCAATTAAATCTCAAAACTGCAAAAAAAGTACAGCCCCTGACCCACAGACCAGCTTCAGAATTGAACAAAGTCAGAGGATTCACATAAGGAAGACTAGGAGGAAAAGCAAACAGAAGTAAAAGCTACCCCCAATCCCTGAACAAAATAATTAAAGAAGAGGTAAAATAAAAGGGGGGGGGGGGTGTATCTGGTTTCAAATAACAAACCCAGATATCAAGACATCAGTAGAGAGAATAAATAGAATTGATGAGAGACAAGAGGAAAGAAGGAGTTGATAACTGAGATAATAGCAGTAAAGAATACAGTGAATGAAATAAGTAACAAACTGATAAGCATGAAAGCAGAATTAGCCAAGCAAAAGAAAGAATCTCAGAGTTTGGGGACCAAAATATAGAACTAACCCAAACTGTTAAAATCATAGAAAAGAACCTTAAAAAGACAAAACAATACCTCCAAGAGACGACCAATTATTTCAAGAGGCAAAACCTAGGATTAATTGGAATTCCTGAGTCAGATAGAGAGACAGAGACCACCCTGGAACAACATTCCATGAAATTATCAAAGAAAACTTCCCTCATCTCATCAATGACACAACCATTTAAACAAAAGAGATTCCAGGAACCCCTGCAGACAACAAATGAGAAGACGATCTCCTAGACATATAGTAATTCACTTACACAAAGAAGGTATAAAAAAAATCCTAAGGTAGCAAGAGAAAAAGGTCAGACTACCTACCAGGGAAGACCAATTAGAATAGCAGCAGATTTATCTACTGAAACACTTCAGGCTAAGAGAGCTTGGAGTCCAATATTCAAAGCTCTGAAAGATAAATAATTTCAACCAAGAATTACATACCCAGCTAAGCTAAGCTTCATCAGTGATGGAGAATTAAAATCTTTCCCAGACATTAAATCCCTAAGAACTTACAATGCCATCAGACCAGCTCTACAAGAATCACTTAAGAAAGTATTAAACACAGAAAAAATTAAAAAGAATGACCACACCCTTCACAAGAATGCAGAAAAACGATAGAAAACGCACATGAATCAACCCCAAAAAACAAAAAAAAAGACAACAAACAAGCAGCAGCAACAACAAACTCTATAAGAACCACATGACAGGAATAAACTCTCACATTGAAATAACTAGCCTGAATGCAAATGGACTAAATACACAACTGAAAATACATAGAATGGTAAAATGCATGCAATATCATGAGGCAACAATATATTGTCTCCAAAAGATTTATCTCATCAGAAAGAACACTCACAGACTAAAAAAAAGAGAATGAAAAACAAAATTTCAGGCAAACGGAACACAAAAGAAAGCAGGAGTCATGATCTTAATATCAGAAAAAATATGCTTTAAGCTATCAAAAATTTAAAAAGATACAAAGGTCACTACATAATGATAAAATATTCAATCCATCAGCAAGAAATATCCATCCTAAACAAATATGCATCCAACAGAGGAGCACCAACTTTCATAAAGCAGCTTCTAGGTAAACTTAATGAAGATATTGACTCTAATGTTATCGTAGATGGAGACTTATATACCCCACTCACAACCCTAGACAGATCATCAAGACAAAAAAATCAACAAGGAGATCCAGAACCTCAGCATGACACTTTACCAAATGGACTTAATTGATAACTACAGAATACTCTACCCAGCAACCACAGAGTATACATTGTACTCATCACCACATCGAACATACTCTAACATCAACCACATTCTTGACCATACATCAAGCATAAACAAATTTCATAAAATTGAAGTCCTGCCATGCACCTTCTCAGACCACAATGGAATAAAAATAAAAATCAACACCAACAAAGTTCCTCCAAAGCCCACAAAGACCTGGTCACTAAACAGCATGATGCTAAACAACTCGTGGGTCAACATGGAAATCAAAACAGAGATTAAAAGATACCTGGAAACAAATGAAAATGAAGAGACAGTTTACCAATTCCCCTGGGATTCCATGAAAGCAGTACTAAGACGGAAATTCATATCTCTATGAACACACATGGAAGGATCACAAGTAAACAGCCCAACAAATCACCTAAGGGGGCTAGAAAAGCAAGACCAACAAAACCCTAACTTCAGCAGAAGAATCTAGATCACCAAAATAAAAGTCCAAATCCGGGACACAGAAGACAAAAAGATAAGACAAAAAAATCAGTGAAACAAAAAGCTGGCTCTTTGAAAGGATAAACAAGATCGATGGTCCCCTAGCTAAACTGACCAAGAAAAAAAGAGAAAAAGCCCATAAACACAATCAGAAATGCAAATGATGAAGCCATAACTGACCCCAAAGAAATACAAAAGATTATCAGAGACTACTATGTACACTTGTATGGAAACAAACTTGTAAATCTAAAGGAAATGGAGGACTTTCTGACATCACACTACCTCCCCAGGCTGAAACAAGAAGAAATCGAAACCCTGAATAGACCAATAACAACCCAGGAAATTGACATAGGAAAACTACTTACAAAAAAAGCCCTGAATCAGATGGCTTTCCAGAAGAATTCTACAAAACATACAAGGAGGAAATGATACCAATCCTAATGAAAATATTCCAGACAATTGAGACAGATAAAACTCTCCCCAAGTCTTCTTATGAAGCTAGCAGCACATTGCTACTCAAACCAAGCAAAGATCCAACAAAGAGAACTACAGGCCAGTATCCTTGGTGAACATAGATGCTAAAATTCTCAGCAAGATTCTAGAAATCCAGATTCAACAACACATCTCAAAAATCATCCACCACAACCATGTAGACTTCATCCCCATGACGTAGGACTGGTTCAACATTCAGAAGACCATAAATGTAATAAAATGCATCAACAGATGTAAAAACAAGAACCACATGTTTACATCATTAGATACAGGAAAAGCTTTTGACAAAATCCAGCACCCCTTCTTGATAAAAACCCTCGAACATCTAGGCATAGATGGAACTTACCTCAAAATAGTAAGAGCCATGTACGAGAAACCCACAGACAGCATACTGCTAAACAGACAGAAATTGGAACCATTTCTTCCAAAAATTGGAACAAGATAAGGATGCCTACTCGCAACCCTCCTTTTTAACATAGATTTGGAGGTCCTAACTAGAATAATTAGACAAGAGAAGGATATCAGGTGTATTCAAATATGAAAAGAGGAAGTTAAGTTATCCCTTTTTGCAGGTGACATGATGCTATATCTTCAAAACCCAAGAGAATTTGTCAAAAATCTCCTTGCACTGATAAAGGACTTTGGCAGTCTCAGGTTATAAAATAAATGTGCAAAAGACAGTTACATTTCTATACACCAACAATAAACAAACAGAAACCCAAATAAAAAGCAAAATCCCATTCACAATTGCCACACACACGCACACACAAATGAAATCAAATACCTTTGGAATTTCCTAACCAGAGATGTGAAAGAGCTTTACAATGAAAACTACAAAACACTGCTCAAAGAAATCAAAGATGACACAAACAAATGGAAAAATATTCCATGCTCATGGATTGGAAGAATCAACATTGTTAAGATGTCCATCCTACCTAAGGCATCTACAGATTTAATGCAATACCCATCAAATTACCAGCAACATTCTTCTTAGACCTAGAAAAAACAACACAGGAATTCATATGGAAACACAAACGA
>CAUYQG010064155.1:0-24138 GCA_963574415.1 Tarsius wallacei | reverse complement strand
CAGTCATTTTGGGGGCTCTTCATTGATTGCATTCCGAAGTCAGTTTTCTCGGTGTCTGCCCTCCCAGGAGTCTGGGAGAGACCCATATTCTTCTTTTGGTTTTTCTTCATTTGTGCTGTTTTTTCCTCCCTACTTTTTCCTTTCCTCCATGTCTCCGTCTTCTTTAATTCTGTTATTCAACTGTGGAGGGATTGCTTTTACTTCTGTTTGTTCAATCTTCTATTCTTCTTTATGTGTATCCTCTTACTTTGTTCGATTCTGGACTTGCACTGTAGGTTAGGGGTGGTCCCTTTTTACACTCTTGAGATATACCTATGGGGGGAAGCTATGATTCAAACTCTATCCACAGGTCCTGGTATCTGGTATCTGCTGACAGGTGTGTGGATAATCTGAAGCCCTCTTCCCACTGCTTTGGAATCTGGTCGTGCAGTGGGGTTGTAGGTTTGCTCCTTTGAGTCGCCAGCAGGTGGTGCTGTCTCAGGCGAGCCGCCATCCCGCTGTGATGATCAGTGGCGGCGGCAGCGCCTCTTCTACTGCCGATCTGCTGTGATGTCTCTGCGGTGTCAGTGGCCGAGTTCCATGTGGGGAGCGGGCTCCCAGGGAGAGAGTCCGAGTCTTTCTTCACTGAAATGTTTGATTTAGTTTCTCATTTGGTGAAATGCAGAGAGAAGCTTATGGTTATCCAGAATATGCAAATAAGTCATTATATTTCCTTTTTTCTTCTATATTTCAGAAAATATTTTCTGGATTTATTATCTAGCCCAAGTTATCATATGTCAGAATCCAAATTGCTACAATAAAATTTAGAATGTTTTTATGATAGTTGAAAAAAATCTTCATTAACTGATACTTGTATTAAATTTATATTGATTTAGAACAAAACAAAATTATTATAATGTCAAAACTACCTATTTAAGACAAAACTATTTGTAAATTTTTATGATTTATTCTTCATTGGAATGTTAATTTTTTCCAGCAGTTACATATATATGTTTATTATATGTTGTGTAAAATATATTATAAACATATAGAGCACATGTGAAGGAGGAAACATTTAATTACATTTATTATATATATATAAAGTTTATTCCTGGATGTTTTCCCCAGTTTTTCGCTATTATAACTGGGAGTTTTTTTTCTTCCACTATTTACACTAATTTGTTAATATTTACATACAGAAAAAATGCTTTGTAGTAAATTTTATTTAGCCTCTTTATAGTATTACTCATTACTATAGCAGTTTTACATATATGAGTATAAAATGATGTTACCTGTAAATAATGATTGTTTTTCTTCTTCCTTTGCAATATATACGCTTCTCATTTCTTTCCCTTATTACATCAGTGGCTATTTTCACAGCAATAGTAAGAAACATTGGTGATAATTGGATCAATGTCTTATGGGCTTGAGATTTTTTTTCATTATGCCAGGGAAGAATCCATGAATTCATATTATATGAATATATTTTTTTCAGTTTGGTGTATTGGTTTTATTAGAAAAACACGTTGAAATTTGTCAAAGGCATTTCCAGTATTTATTGATATTATCATATTAATAGATTTTATATGTGATATACAAATATGATGAATAATAGTATTAAATTGTTGAAACAATATCATCTTTGCATTTTATATGCAGTGTATACGTATATTACAAATAACTTGTAATGTACATTTTATGGCATTTTGCATGTATATACATATATATGTTTTATATGACATATATTAAAATATATTTGAAACATTTATTTTTTTAATGAAAATTTGTTTCTTAACTCTTTGAAAAAAAATTTCTGCCAAATAATCTTGTTCTCCATCCACTTGTTGAATAGCTGTGATAACTTTCTCAATTTCTTCCATGGTTATTGTTTTTTCTTGGTTCACAATTCCTTTGGGTTAAATTTTCGTGATTTATACTTTCTTACAATCATCAATTTTATCTAAGTTCTCTAATTTATCTCAATGAATGTTAGCCAAAACCTCTCTTTTCAAACATTTCTCTAGTTCTATGATTATTTCCTCCTTTTTATATCTTCTTTGGTTATGTTCTCTCTTTTCCTCAATTAGGCTGTAAAGTAATTAATCTAATTATTAAGCTTCTCCAAAAAAGCTTTGTATTTTCATTCATCCCCTCTATGCTTTTGCTTCATTCATTTATATTTTCATTGTTTTTGTTTTCTTTGGATTTATTTTGTTGTTTGCTTCCTAACTTTATGAGATGAAGACTTGTTTAATTTATTTACATTTTTTTATTTATTAAAGTAAGTACTTAAGGCTGTGGGTGTTACTCTGAGCTAGGTTTAGATTGACTTCATTTATTTTGATTTTTTCATAATTGTTATTGACTACAGATTTGAAATTTTACTTTTGGTTTATTCTTTAAACTAAAAGTTAAGCGAGAGTTTAAAATTTTCCAACTGGAGCCTTAAGAAAACCTATAATATTCAAAACAAAACAACAGTGAAAGCAAAAATGAAGTGAAGGGACTCATACATTCACTCCATCAGCCTAACATCTTTAACATTGGCCACGTGGTGTAACTTATTATGGGGTCCTGTGCTTTTTAGGATTATCTGGCTCCGGGAATTGATCATCTATATTTATGTTTATGTCAGAACATGGCATGAGTCATTTAGAAGCACAGGATCATTTCCTCTCCTTCATCTTATTATAAAACCACATTTCTTTACTGAAAGAAGAAAGGCTGATTTAAGAATCCTTTCATTGGGCTTTCCCAAGACTTCTAACAGTCTTCATATTAAGACCACAATACATTTTCATGAGATTGCACACCAGGACAGGGTGGGGGCAGGTGTGTGAGATCAAGAAACAGAGACATCTCCTCAAACATCGCATTCTCTTGCAAACATCCAAAATTTCTCCTGCATTCAATTTAATGTTAGCATTAGCAGTGGTAAGAATAGTAACAGCTATAAAAGCCCCTATTATTCCCTCCTTGGTTTTCCCTTTTGACATTCACTGTTTGATCCTCCCACTGACTTACACTGGGGAGATGCCAGAGGTTGTATTCTGGGGTTGGAGCTGTTATTATTATTATAGATTGGGTAAGGAGTTATTTTTGGTTTTTGAAATTTATTTTTATTTATTTTAAAGATGTGGGGTACAATTCAGGAATAGGTAGATCAGAGGTCATCATATAGGTAAAGTTTGGGCCTTCCTTTTTACCCCACTTTGCCTGGTTTGAGATCAGGTACCCTCTTTGATATTATGTGCCCCCCGCTCCCCGGCAGCGTTCTGCTACTGCCAAACCCTTTCTTATAGTATTATGACAAATGTTAAGGGTCTGCTTATGAGTAACAACATGTGGTACTCAGCTTTCTGTTTCTGTGATAGATCACTGAGTATGATAGACTCTAAATCCATCCAAGTTGCTGAGAAGTCCATAATTTTTTTTCTTCTTTATGGGAGCAGGAAGTATCACACTTCCAGACTTTATACTTTACTAAGACTACCATAATAAAACAGTCTGGTACTAGTAAAAGGACAGGCATATAGAGTAATTGAACAGGACAGAGATTCCGAAAGCAAAACCTCAATTTCTCAACTAACTCGTTTCTGACGATGCCTCCACCAGCAACCGCGGGGGAGGGGATAACTTATTCAGTAAATGGTGCTGGGACAACTGGCTGACCATGTGCAGAAGAATTAAACAGGACCCCTAACTATCAAAAACCAACTCTAAATGGATCAAAAACCCAACTCTAAATGGATCTAAAACCCCTACCTACATACAAAAACCAACTCTAAATGGATCAGAGACCTAAACTTAAAACCTCAAACTATAAAAATCTTAGAAAACGCAGGAGACACCCCTATGGAAATTGGAATAGGAAACCAATTCCTGATCTAAACCCCAGATGCCCATGCCATAAGAGATAAGATGGATAAGGGGCTTCATCAAACTATAAAGTGTCTGCAAAGCAAAAAATAAATAAAAAATAAATAAAAAATTTTAAAAAACCATCAAGAAAGCAGGAAGACAGCCCACAGAATGGGAAGAAATATTTTCCAACTGTATATTTGATGAAACCCTAACATCCAGGATCTACAAGGAACTCAAATGTGCCAAAAGGATGAGGAATTTTAGCCAATGTGTCTAAGAGTAGGAAAACCCAGAAGTAAAGGGAAAATATAGAGTTCTTCAGATAACAGAAAGGCTTAAAAAAGGAAATTAAGGTCAACTGTCAAATCCAGGGATCAAATCAAAGCTGAAAAAACAGCAAGGAACAAGATAAATAAAGGACAGCAAGAAAGCAATAAGTATTTGGACAATTGGCAGAAAATTGTCTTTGGTCCCGCTTCCTCAACTACTTTCATGTGTTTTATATTGTTTTGTTTCTTGGCCTCTGGCTTCATGGTGCCAGGGAAGATTTATTCTGAAGATAATTATCAACTGAGGTAAACTATTCTACAAGATTCAAGTGAAACTAATTGCCTCCAATTCCAACCCACATATTTTGAGAGATTTCAGTGAATCCTAGATTTTTTGAGAAACTTTGAAATGGATCTTATTGTGTTTCTCAGAGACTCTGGCTTTCAAACTTTTTTGATTAGTGTTTAAAGAACATCTCTCCCACCAACAGTGTTGAAGTGTTCCCTTTTCACCACATCCTCTCCAGCATCTATTATATGCACTGTAAAATTATAAGTTCCCTAAGAGTAACGTTTTTATTCATGATGTTCACCTTTGTTACTCTAGTACCTAATATAGCACCTGGCATATTGTTCGCGCTCAGTATATATTTGTGACTGACCACCTGAAAGTCAAGTAGTAAACAAATTAATAACTGAGTGAACATTTTGTCATTGTGTTATTAACTTTTATATTATTTTGGATGGTAAAAACGTAACTTAATGAAATGCTCCTTTAATATTTGTCTTGCATAAATTGAACTTTCTAGCATTGAGCAGCAGTTCCCCATTTCCTCCTCTCTCCATTTCATAACAACCCCCATGCTATTCTCTTCTATGAGTTTATTTTAAATACCTCATATAAGTGAGATTATGAGATACTTGTCCTTTCGTGACTGGATCATTTCACTCAGCATAATGTCTTTCAGGTTCACACATACTTTCTCAAATGGCAGGGTTTCTTTTTTAAGAACAAATAATATTTTATTCCATGTGTATATCACATTTTCTTTACCCCTTAATCCATCAGTGGACATTTGAATTTTTTTTCATATATTGGCCATTGTGAATAATGCTACAATGAACATGGCAATGCAGATATCTCTTCAATATTTTGACTTCAATTCTTTTGGATATATGCCCAGAAATTGTATTGCTGAATCATAAAATAGTTATATTTTTAATTTAAGAAACACTATGCAGTTTTTCATAACAGCTACTCTATTTTACATTCCCACCGTGTATAAAGCTTCGAACTTCTCTACATCCTCCCCAACACTTTAAAAAAAAATAATAGCCATTGTAATGGGTATGAGATGTTTCTCATTGTGGTTTTCATTTCAATTTCCCTAATAATTAGTGATATTGAGCATTTTGATATATCTGGTGACTATTGGTATATATTCTTTGGAGAAATGTCTGTTCAAGTCTTTTGCCCATTTGTAATCAAGTTATTCTATTTGCTGTAGAAGGTTCTTTTTTGGATATTAACCCCTTAATAATGGAAGAAAATATTTGCAAATAATCTATGTGATAAGGTGTTAATATCTGGTCATTTTCTTATCAGTAAGAGATTGCTGTATAATGGACCCATGAAATTAATTCATGAGCTTAGATGAATTCAGTGAAAACCTATAATAATCATGCTGTTTATTATTTACACTTATTGTATCACAACATTTTCCTCATAAAATTTTAAACTTATTTCTATATTCAATTAAAAGAACATTTATATTTTATTGACTATGTAATTTATAGTAAGAAATACATTATAAGGTTAGATTATATTCTGAAATTTGCATGCATTTTTATAATGTATTTGCTGAATTTGCAGGTGTTGGTCAGGAATTGCCTTAAGTTATCCTCTATATTTTGTCCCCCCACATTTCTTAAAGAACCTAAACATTACCTTATTAAGCAATACAGTGGATTCCCTAACTAATTAACATCGTGTAATTCCATGATTACAATACTTTTAAACTATTGCAGCTGGTGATCATATTATGCAGTATATTGAAAGCTTAGAAGTCAAGACAACAGATATTCAGAAAATTAACAGTAACACAACTGAGCAACTCTATTTAGATAGTTAGATCTAACTTTAACTCTTTGAATGTGAATTACTTGTATTCTTTATTCTTACGGGTTAATTATATAATATAAGTGTTTTATATCTTTGTTTATATAAATATAGAAATTTCAATAGCTTTTTCTTTTGACTGACTAGTAGAGTTTATTTAACAGTTTTATGTTACAAATTTAAGGTTAAATAGAGGCTTTGCTTAGATATTATGCCTGTAGAGATCTCCATGTAGTAAATGTAATCCGATGATAGGGAAGAAAATCTTGTAGAAGATAAATCAAGAGAACATCAATGTGATGTTGGTTAAAGGTTTTGTTGAAGTTAAAATTTTGACATTTATAAATGCCTTTTTATTATTTTTTCTGTAAAAGAGGCAAAAAGGAAACTATACTTTATGAGTATCTTACAGATGTATAACAGATGCAACAATTCTGGGTTTGATTTCTTTCGAAGATATATTTAAAAGTAAGCCTCTTAACACCTAGCTGTGACCCAGAAAATTTGCTTTAAAAATAGTAAAAAGTGCTTGGATTATTTTAAATTCCAGTTTATAGCAATCTTGTATGTCGCTCAAGATATATACAGAATGCATTACTACTGAGATTATTGTTAAAATGGAACAATAATTATACCTCAGAAATAACTAATTCCACAAACAAGGCAATATTCTGGTTATATTGAGAAAGGAAAACAAGCATATGACAAAAACATGTGATTTATATGTGAAAACATGAAGGCATAGTCAAACTATTTTACTGAAAAAAAAAGGAAGAGGTTTGACTGGTAACAGAATGAGAATAATCTGGCTGCAGACTTTACAAAAAGCTGCTGTTGTTTTCTGCTCTATGAAAGGTAATCTGAACATCTATACTAATCAGAAAGGTAACGCATATTAGTTTATTATCTATTTATTCACATCCACTATAATCAGCTGTGCTTCTGCACAAAGATCTGTAGTAAAGAAATTGGGAAGCCCCCTTAGGATAATAAGAGGATAGCAAGAACCACATGACAATTTTACAGATAACATTTTTTAAAAGCTTTATTAAAATATAATTCACATAGCATAACATTTACACATTTAAAGTATAACATTCAATCGCTTTTAGTATATTTATGAAGTTAAGCAACAATCACTTTCAGAACATTTTAATCATCCAAAAAAGAAATCACCAACCCCTCAGTTTTTACCTTCATTCCCCTGTTCTCCTCAACCTTAGTCAAATATTAATCTACTGTCTACCTTTATAAAATTGCCTATTTTGGATATTTTATATAAATGGAATCATACAATATGTGGTCCTTTATAACTGACTTCTTTCACTTAGTGTCATATTTTTTGAGGTTCATCCATGTTGTAGCATGTCTCAGTATTTCAATCCTTTGAATGGTTGTATAATACACCCCATTGAATGGGTACACTCCAATATGTTTATCTATTCATGAGCTGATAAACATTTAGAATGTTCACTCTTTCTGGCTATTATGAATGATGTTGCAAACATTCATGCACAAGTTTTTGTGTGGATATGTGTTTTCATTTCCCTTGGATATATACCTAGGAATGGAATTGCTAGGTCATATAAAATTTCTGTTAAATATCTTGAATAAATTACAGATATTTTTCAAAGATGGCTTTGATATTTACATTCCTATTAGATATATATCCATATCCTCATGGATATTTGAAATGTCCTTGAATTATAGCCATCCTAGTAGATATGAGGTGGCACTTCATTGTATTTTTGTTGTGCTTTATTCTGATAGCTAATAAAATTGAGCATCTATTTATGTGCTTATTGGCTATTTGTATATTTTCTTTGGAGAAATCTCTGTTAATTATCTTTTTAGATATATGATTTGCAATTTTTCCCACATTTGGGTTGCCTTTTCATTTTCTTGGTGATAGAATATAAAGCACAATTTTAATTTGATGATGTCCTGTTTATCTATGTTTGTCTTTTGTTTTCTTTGCTTATTCCCAATTTTATGAACGTGGCATCCAATCTTTCACCATGAAGTATGAATTTTGTTGTAGACTTTTAGTAATGAACATTATCAGGTTGAGGAAATTGCTTTCCATTCCTAGTTTGTTGAATGTTTTTTTCTTTTTTTTAATCACAGAGGGTTGTTGAAATTTGTCAAATGTGTATTCTGCATATATAGAGATGACATGTTGTTTTGGTCTTTTACTATATTGTGTGATGCATTACATTAATGCTTTTGAAATTTAACATAAACTTCAGACTTTTTAAATAAGGCCTACTTATTCATGCTATATAATTCTTTGTATATACTTTGTTTGTATGCACTAATGTTCTGTTAATTACATTTGCCATTCTATCCAAAATAGATATTGGTGTGCCATTTTCTTATCTTGTAATGTCTGGTTTTGATATGAGTTTAGTATTAAACTCACAATATGCATTGGGAAACATGTCATAACTACTTTTGTTTAAGAACAGTTTTGAAAAATTAAAATTACCTTTAATGTTTGCTAAAAGGTATCATTGAAGATATAGAATCTGGTCTTTTCTTAGTGTTTTTTTAATTAGTAATTTAATCCATTTAACTATTATAAATCTATTTAGATTTTTATCGTGAGTCAGTGTTTGTATATTGTGTATTTCTAGAAATTTTTCCATTTTAAATAAGTTATCTAACTTGTTGGCATATAACTGTTCATAATATTCTTTTTAATACTCTTTATTTCTTTAAGGCCATTAGTAACATGTCCTCTTTCATTTGTGATTTTAGTTTCTTAAGTATAAAAATGCATCATTTAAAAAATCTTTTTAAATAACTAATATTTAGTTGCATTAATTTTTCTCTATTGCTTTTATCCTCTAGTTTATTAATTTCTACTCTAACTCATTTTCTTTCCAATTCATTTGAATTTACTTTGCTTTTGATTTTCCAGTGTCATGAAGTTAGATGTTACTTTGAGTTTTTTTAATGTAGAAAATTATAATTTGACTGTTTTTTGCTGCATACTGGTGTCAGTTTTGGTATGCTATGTCTATATTTTCATTCATTTCAATATATTTTATAATTACCCTTGTGATATTTTCTTTCACTCATCAATTATTTAGGAGTCTATTGTCAAATTTCCATGTAATTTTGAATTTTCCAAAATGTTTATAATATTAATTTCCAATTTTACTTCATTTTTATAAGAAAACATATTTTATATCATTTTAATTATTTTAAATTTATAGAGAATTATTGTATGGCTTAACATATAATCTAACCTAGAATGTTTCACATGGACTTGAGAAAAAATTTTATTTTGTTGCTGTTGGGTGGATGTACTTATAGATGTTCATTAGGTCTAATTTTTGTATAGTGTTGTTTAAATGTTCTAATTAATTGTTTATCATCTGCCTATTTGTTCTTTCTATTACTAAGAGAAATGTATTCAAGTGCTTATTATCGCTTATTTCTCTCTTTAATTTTGCCAGTTTTTGCTTTATGTATTTTAGGTTGTGTTGTTAAGATCGATATATGTTTCTAGTTATTACATTGGCTTGACTTATTTACCCTTTTACTATCGTAAAATATCCTTCATTATCTGTGCTAACACGTCTTAATGTCTTTTGTTTGATATCACCATAGCCACTAAAACTATCTTATGGTCCTCTTTGGATGATATATTTTCCATCAATTTACTTTCAAAGTATTTGTATTTTGAAAAGGAAAATATTTCTCCTGTAGACAGCGAGTACTTGGAATGTTTTAATCCACTTTATGTTTGGATTAAACTTTTTAATCCATGTTCATTAAAGCTTACTATTAATATAGTTAGGTTTAGCCTGCCTGTCTTTATTATTTTTTCTCTTCTATTCTTCTTTTGCTTTCTTTTGCATCAATGCAATATTTTATTGTGTAATATTTTCATTCCTTCAATGATTATTTTATTATATTTTTGAGGTAATGTCTTATTGTTTGCTCTATGTCTTACCATATGCATATTATCTATGGTTTGAATATGCCTTTCAAAGTTCATGTATTAGAAAATTAATTGTAATTTTAACAATATTAAAGTATTAAGATATGGAGCCTTTTAAGAGTTGATTAGACTATCAGGCTCTACCCTCGTGAATGGATTAATACTGTTATTGGAATGTGTGTTACTTATCATGTGAGTTGGCACTTGACAAAAGGATAAATTCAACTCCATTTCTCTGTCTTGTGCACTTGCTTGCCCTTTTTTGTACCACCACTTCGCCATGGAATGACAGCTTTGACAAGATGTTGACACAATGATTTTGGACTTACTAGCCTCCATAAATATGAGCTAAATAAACTTCTAGTTTAATAATTACTTAGTCTGTGGCATTCTGTTATAGTAATAAAAACAAAGTAAGACAACACCTTAATGTATTAGAATATACATCAGATTTCTAGTAATGTAATTTCAATGAGGAATAAAAATATAACTCCTATAATGTTTAGCCTTCTATTTTGTGTTATTATGTGCATATTACATCTGTAAATTTTAAAACCTAACATTGCATTTTTAATTTTTTTTTTATTTTAAGGATGTGGGGTACAACTCAGGATTAGATACACAAATGGACTTTGTATAGGTAAAGTTTGTACCTCCCTTTGGTCCCCACATTGCCTGGTTTGAGATCAGGTACCTTTTTGATGTTAAGTGCTTCCCTCTACCCTGGCAGTATCCTGCTACTGCCAATCCCTTTCTTATAGTACCATGGTAAATGTTCAGGGTCTGCTTATGAGTGAGAGCATGTGCTACTCAGTTCTTTGTTTCTGTGATAGATCCCTGAGTATGATAGACTCTAAATCCATCCGAGTTGCTGTGAAGTCGATATGCTTGTTCTTCTTTATGGCTGTATAACATTCCATCGTGTATATGTACAACATTTAAAAATTCAGTACAGTTTTGATAGGCAGCACAGTTGGTTCCATGTTTTTGCTATTGTGAATAGTGCTGAAATAAACATACGTGTGCAGGTATCTTTTTTGTAGAATGATTTAAGTTCTTTTGAGTATATTCCCATAGGGGGACTTCTGGGTCATATAAAAGGTCAACGTCTAGTACATTTAGAAATCGTCACATTGTTTCCCATGGAGGTTGAACTAGTTTGTGTTCCCACCAGCAGTGTAGAAGCGGTCCCACATTGCATTGTTATAATGGTTACTTTATAAAATTATTTGTGCATTAAAAAGGCTAGAAGAAGAAAGGAAAACAAATTTATATTTAAAGAGTTTGCTATATTTTGCATTTCTAGTTCTCTTTGTGGATTTCTGTGGATTGCTTTCTCTTTTTTTTTTTTTTACATATTTTATTTTAAAGATGTGGGATACAATTCATGGTTAGGTATACAAATGTTCGTTATGCAAGTAACCTTGTTGATGATGTGTTCCCCTTCCCCTAGCAGTTTTCCACTACTGTAAATCCCTTTCTTATAGTATTATGATAATTGTTCAAGGTCTGCTTATGAGAACATGTGACGCTTTTTGTTTCTGTGATAGATCACTGAGTATTATAAACTCTAAGTCTATCCAAGTTGATGTGAAGTTCATAATTTTGTCTTTTTTATGGCTGTGTAATAATCTATCATATATATGTATCACATTTTTTTATCCAGTCCTCTTTTGATGTGCAGTACAGTTGGTTCCATGTTTTTGCTATTGTGAATAATGCTGCAACACACATGCGTGTGAAGGGATCTTTTTCATAGAGTGATTTGAGCTCCTCTGTGTATATTCCCAGTAGGGGGATTGTGGGGAGCTATGGAAGGTTGATTTTTAGATCTTTTAGGAATCGCCAGACTGTTTTCCACAGAGGTTGTACTAGTTTACACTCCCACCAACAATGTAAAAGTGTTCCCTTTTCCCTGCATCCTCGCCAGCATCTGTTGCTTTTTGAGTTATTGATGATAGCCATCCTGACTGGAGTTAGGTGGTATTTCAGTGTGGTTTTAATTTGCATCTCTTTGATGACTAGTGTGGTTGAACATTTTTTCATGCACTTGTTGCCTGCTCGTATGTCTTCTTTTGAGAAGTATCTATATATACCTTTTGCCCACTTTGTAATGCGATGTTTGTGTTTTTTCTTTTTGGTCCCTTTGAGTTCCTTGTCAATCCTAGATATTAGGCCTTTGTCAGAAATAGAGTTGGCAAATATTTTTTCCCAGTCTGTGGGTTGTCTCCATACTCTCTTGATGGTCTCTTTGGCTTTAGCAGAAGTTTGTCAGTTTGATGAGGTCCCACTTTTCTATCTTATCTCTTATGGCATGGCCACTTGGGATTTTGATCAGGAATTGTTTGCCAGTTCCAATTTCCATAAGGGTGTCTCCTGCATTTTTCAAGGTTCTTATAGTTTAAGGTTTTCATTTAGGTCTTTGATCTATTTGGAGTTGTTTTTTGTATATGGTGATAGGTAAGGGTTTTGTTTTAATCTTCTGCGTGTGGTAGAACTTCCTTTTTTTGAAAGGACTGTCTTCTAGCAAATAATTATGTTTTTTATTTCAAATGTCGTATTGACATTCATTTTTGAAAGATGGTTTTGCTGAGTAAAATAATCTTGGTTAACTTTTTTTATAATTTTCTTCCAGCTTTTTAAAGTATGTCATTCCATTGTATTCTGGCTTTCATTGTTTGTGATGAGAAATCAGCTCTTAATCTTTTTTTTTTTTTTAATGCTTTCAAGATTTTCCCTTTGGATTTCAGAGTTTTCTATGATATATCTGAGTGGGTATCTCAATGTCCTTGTATTTATCCCCTTGGGTAAATAAACCTGTTCTTTGAGCCTCTTGAATGTACAGATAAATGACTTCCAAAAAGTTACAAAAGGTTAGCCATTATTTTTTTGTTTTTGTTTTCCTACTCTGATCTTTCTCTCTTTTTTCTGCTATTTGTATTATGCTTATGTTTATTTTACTTAAAGGTGTACCATATTTCTCTGAGACTGCACAATTTCTTCATCTTTTTTCTCTTTTACTCATATTTAATTACTTTTATTGTTCTATTATAATGCTTTCTGACTATCCTGCCAGTTCTAATTAAGTTGATCCTCTATCATGAATTGATTTGTTTGATTATCACACTTTTCAACTCTAGAATTTCAATTTTTGTTCTATTATATAATTTTCATTTCTTTATTGTATTGTCCACTTAATTAGATATTGATATCTCTACTACCTTTACTTTTTAGCCATTCTTTTTTAGTTCATTGAATATATTTGGTGTCCCTCCTCAGAAGTTTCAGCTTTAAGCATGTGTGCAGTCTCTCTGTAATTACTAACAACAGTGATTGATCACGGCTCTTTTTGCTTGTATGTTTTCCTGACATCTCTGTTAATATATCTGCCTCATTTACTATTAAACATTGCTGCTAGGCTTCACTAATTGTCTACTGGTTTCTTTATTTTTTTCAATAATTCACTAGGGCATGACATGCTTTACAGCCTAGTCCAATTAACTTCAGGTAGGGGTAGGTTTTTAAAATTTTTATGTATTTATTTTTAAGTAGGAGTCTGACTCTGTCACCCAGGCTGGAGTGCAGTAGCAGAACACGTCTACCATAGCATTGGCCCACTGGGCTCATGTGATCCCTCTGCCTCAACCTCCCAAGTAGTTGAAACTACAAGTGCACACTACCATGCCTGGCTAATTTTTTTATTTATTGTAGAGGTGAGGTCTCAGTAAGTTGTCTAGGCTGGTCTCAAACCCCTGAACTCAGGCAATCCTCTCGCCTCCATCTCTCAAAGTGCTAGAGTTTATAAGCGTGAGTCACCATGCCTGGTGGGGTAGGGTTTTAGTAATAAACTCAACATCTAGGTTTTGTATTAATTCAACTGTGTTTTTGATTTTTAACTGACAAACAATAATTGCATATATTTGTGGAATACAATATGATGCTTTGATGTTATACTTATAAAATGTCAGTGGTCATTTTTGCAGTCAGTACTTAAAATTTCCTCTAACATTAGGAAAGCTTATCTTAGTTCTTTCCGTGCTTTTCTCTGATGAACTAGCTGGCTTTTAATTTAGAGAGGCTACTTTTTATGGTGCTCTTAGGCTTAGAGTTTCTTGCACCCTGTTTAAATAAAGTTAATACCTTTGGGAGAGATTTTGCACACTCTCTTCTGTGGACTTTTTCTGCACTTGGAAAAAATTTTGAGCCACTGCACAGAGTACTAAGAGTGGTTTTAACCTCTAGCTTTTTTTTTTTACTTGCCTCTTCTAGTATGTAATCGCTGTCCTACAAGTAAACTGGGGAGGATATCAGTGTTTTTGGCCAGCTGTACCTGTTGAGGAGCCTCTATTTTAAGAGTGGGGGAGGAAGAGAGACCTTGATCATTTGTTACATTCACCAGGATCTACTCAAAGATGGAGTGTGTTTGAAATGTGGTGGCATGCCCTTCCTAATAAGTTATGATACCTTTGACAGGGCATTGATAATATAAGGAAATTTATCTTTTATGCCACATGTAGTGAAGTTACAGCTTCCATTAAGCTGAGCTGGGTATGAGGAGGGGGAACGGAGATGTGGAACGGAGATGTGGAACATTGCTGAAATGCTACAGATTCTACCTGATCTTACAGCATTCTAGTAAATGTACTTGAAAACAGTTTTTGGTCCATTTGCAGCATGTTCTTAAGACAGTTTCTTTTGGGTGGGTGAACTGCGAGATCCTCAAAGGTGTCTGATGGATTTTCTTTGAGTATATTTTATTTTAAAGTAGTTTCATGAGATTTTAGATTTTTTTTTTCATTTTTTTTAAAGCCAGTTTTGCTTGTTCCACTGGGGATTGGGTTCTCAGAGCTCCTTATGGTGGCATCTCTGAAGTAGAACTCCATATGTCATAATTTTAAGATTATCAACTATATTAACCAGTGTTCTCCAGAGAAACAGAAATGATAAGATGTATAATATATTTTACTATGATAATTATTTCACATAATTATGGAGATCAAGAAGCCCCATGGTCTGCTGCCTATAAGTTGGAGAATCAAACAAACAAACAAAAAACTGGTTGTGTAATTTAGTGTAACTCTACACTCTTACGTCTTCTAGAACCATGGGAGCTGATGGTTTAAGTACTTGTTCAAATCTGCAGGCTTATGAACCAGGAGCACTGATGTTTGAGGACAGAAGGTGGATGTCCAAGCTTATATAGGGAGAGTGACTTTGTCCTTCCTCTATATTTTTATTCTATTTAGGCCCTCAATGAATTGTATGATGCCCATCCACATTGATGAAGGCAATCTTTTTTACTGATTTTATAAATTCGAATGCAAATTTCTTCTAGAAATATTCTCACAGACACAGTAAGAAATAATATTTAATCAGCCTTCTGGGCATCCCTTAGCCCAGCCAAATTGACACATAAAACTATAACATTTACCTTTATAATTTGTATGTCACCTTTAAAAGCTGTTAGGTTTTATAAGATGGTGTTTATATTGTTTTAGAAATACAATTTTTAAGTATACTAATATTATTAGTTTCTCAAATTAATAAGAATATTCCCAATGCAGCACATTTTGGGGGGGAAATTCTAAGTATAAAATAGTCAGAGTCCTCTTATTTTATCACTTTATTGCATAAACCCAAAAGATAATATTGAGTATCTACTATTTGCAGTTATCTGGGCTATGTAGTGTATGCTAGAGACATAGATCATTATTTCAGTTTTTAAGGGGATTTTAATTCAAAAGGTGAAAAAAGACATGAGTGGTCTTGGATTGATCATATCTTCCCCATTTCCTGATGATCCCTTCCATATATCCTAATTAGCCCATCCATTATTGTAACATTTGAGGACACTTACTTTATCTTCCCCAGCGGAGGAGGCAAGATGGAAACGAACAAAATATTTAGTAAGAATACATTGGGAGTGCTTGATTTAGCTCATTTCTCTCTTTCTACTCCTCTTCTTTTACCCACCACACTTACTTTGTAATTAGATTTCCCACAGGAATAAATTGTTTTACTCTCTTCATTCATGGCTTAAGTCTTAGAATTAGACTCTGCTCCCAACAGAATATGGAAGTTGGCAGCAAATATGATGCAATATAAAACTTGAGAAATGCATAAGAAATGGGATTTTGATCAAATATGCAGGTTTATTTAAAGATCATGTTGGCTGTGGTTGAATAACAATATAGTGGCACATTACAAGTTTCAACAAACAATAGGGTAAATGATGGCATTGAGTTTCCAGTAGACATGACTCCATTAAGATTTTTCTTTTGGTAATATCTTGGGTAATCTTGGTTTCCTCTGTTTTTCTACCTTCCAGGTCATTTACATACTCTCTTACATCTTACCAATAAATTAATTTTAGGTTTAAATTAGTTAAATATGATTTCCATTATTTGCAAACAAGAACCAAGTACACACTCTTTGTCATTTGTAAGATAAGGATACTAATATAATAAAGGATATCTTATAGAATTGTTGTGAAGAGTTTCTGAAGTAACTCCTAAAATGTAATTAGTACAGTGTGTGACTCTTAATAAATATTCTACATGTATAATTTAAAATATATATTATTTTGACAGATTTCAATATATTTATGATATATTAGCAGATCCTAATCAGGTCAGTGAAAATTATTTAAATTAATTGTTATTTAAAACAGTTTTCTCAATTCAGGCAAAATATATGAATATGTTAATTTCTACTGCACATCAGCAGGCTAATTTTTATTAAAGTCATATTAAAATATGAAGGATATTGAAATTATAGTTACTGATCAAATGGGTTTTTTTAATCTGCAATATCAAGGACTGAATTGAAATCATATGGTGAAAAATAAAATGTTCTAGCTTAAGCACTTCAGTCATTAAAATAAAAAGAATGAGTCTAGATCCTTGTTCCAAAGGAAGAATCTGTACTTTTGAAATACCTTAAAAATTAATGTTTATGAAATGAAAATTTATTTTTAAAATTAATTAACTTTAAAAATTCAGGCTACTTGGTTCAGAGATAATTGCAATTGATAAGAGAAGTACATTAATTAACAGAATTAATGATACAATGACATCTTTATGATTGGTAATGTCTTATTATTTTACCTTTCACCCAAAGCATTTTACTATTTAAATAAATTCTAAAAGTAGTTATCTAAGATTAGGGCTCCACATTGCATATTAAAATATAGAATTTAAATAGTGTTGCTAGTTAATATTGCACAGATCCAAAGAAGACAGTTTTGATTTAAAAACTACAGCTTATTTTGACCTCTGAATTATTTAGCTAATATATCTACATGGATCTTGTTAATAAAATTATGACAATCTCTTTATTTTATGCTGTGTAAATGATATTTTTCCCTGACTATTGGAAAAGATAGGAATTGGAAATTGGGCTCACAATTTAGACTTTGTAGCACCACTGTAATTTTCATCACACAGTAAAGCACATTTGCGTGAAACAGTCACTGTATTGGGTTTTATATATGATATCCACTATATACTACACTTTACACATGAAATAGTTATTCAAATTTAATCTTTAAGTAGAAAAATGTAAGGAAGTTATTGTGAGAGCGAACTTATGGAATATAATTAATAGTAGTTATGAATATTTACACTATTTAAACATGAGAGGTGAAATTGCTTGGTGGAAGTTTAAAGTACCTCAAATTCCCAGTTCTGCCAAAGTTTGTAGCTATGATAGATTATTAATATATGTTATCAAGTTTACCTTAATCAACTAAGCAGTCAGAAGTCTCAATTTATTCTTAAAACTCACCAAAATATAAAACCCTGCCACTATAGCCAAGACTATCCGTTGAACAATTTTATATGCTTCTATTTTTAAAATGTATTATTTAGCTCATTCTAGTGCACACATTAAAATGCCCTTTCCTTCCTTGGTAATCTAATTTCATGTATTTTCCAAATCACTATTGAAAACTTTTGAGTATTACCACTTTTAAGGGAGTTGAAAATCCCAATTTTACTTCATTTAGTGTCTTAGTCTCAGTCTTTTTAGTGCTTGACTACATAATTTATACTAAATGTACACGTTACTGTACATTAATTATTCTGTATATGCTCACATAGTTCTCTTCCAACTGGATTGTAATCTTTTCCGATTTATAGGTCTCTCTCAGACACACATAATGTCTCAGACACACGTAATCACATAAGTACTTTTGGTAATAATTGCATAAATTTCTGTGAAGGATTAATTGTAGGGTTGAACTAATTACTGCAATATACAAGTATACATTCTTTGGCTTACAGAAATAAACTCAGAGAAGTCATGGACTAGTCTATCTTCTTGTCACTTCATAAAAAAAACAACTAATATTTGACATTCCGCTGCACTATTAAAGCTATTAAAAAATGGACAGGGCAGCCCCTTCAGTTCCCCTCCTGCTGTGGGAGCTTTTCTGTCCTCTTAATAAGTCCTGCTATCTCAAAAAAAAAGGGAAGAAATATGATCCTATCTTATATTCTAAAAATTCTGAGTGATAGTTTGGCCTATATGTTGGGACTCATCAAAGAAAAATAATAAAAAAGAGCTTTCTTTAAATTTCATTTTTAAAAACCATGAAAGTAAAATATTCCCTTCAAAGCATAGTCACAATTTAACATATCCATTTTATGGAAAGAGAGCAGAACCATTATAAAATGACCTACTTGCTTAGAAATATTCACAAGTTAAAAAAAACTCTCATTGAGACTTTTTATTTTTGTTTTATATCCACATTATTCTAGTCAATCTTTCTGTACAAAGATCTACAAAATCAGCATAAAGCAAGTAAAATACAGAGCTATTTATCCCTTAGGCTGTTAATCCAACATACTTCAGACATTTTTAAGAGTTAGCTTCGTTGCTGAGGCTTGTATGGCTAATGAAGAAGTGTTGTTACTTAGTGCTTTTCTATTATTGAATCACACTAACTTAAACACACTTACAATATATCCACTAAAGATTTTCAAAAGTAATTAGAAATTAGATATTGGTACAGGAACAGGCATATAGACAGATGGAATAGAATTGAGATTCCAGAAGAAAAACCTCAGTTTCTCAGCCAACTCATCTTCGACAAAGCCTCCATCACCTACCACTGGGGAGAGGAGAACCTATTTGTTTACCCATTTCATTGTGGCCGTATGGTTCCCTGGATGGCAGTCACGCCAAGATGTTAAAATTATGAAGATCTTTAACCCACAGGCCATGCTCTTTGCACACTGAGAAGGAAAACCACACAAAGAGTGTTTCAAAAGGAGCAGCAATGTCTGAAGAAGAAGGTGGAGCAAGATTCAAAACAGGAGAACATGATGTCCTTTTAGACAAGTGTGAGTCTCATCAGGTTAAAACGTAGCATGAAGATATGGTAGGTCATAAAATAATTTTGTTAAGTGCTCTTAATTTTTGGAGAAGGAAGACCAAATAAGAAAAGAAAGGGTGGGAAAATATCAGTGAAGGGGCTCATGAAATATTTTTAGAATTACTCTGCTATAGCCGGGCTCGGTGGCTCAGCCTGTAATCCCGTGCCTTGGGAGGCTGAGGTGAGTGGATTGCCTGAGCCCGCGGGTTCGAGACCCACCTGGGCAACTTGGCGAGACCTCATCTCTATAATAAATCAAAAAAATTAGCTGGGCGTGGTAGCACATGGCTGTAGTTCCAGCTACTTGGAAGGCTGAGAGGGAAGGATCACCTGAGCCCAGCAAGTCGAGGCTGCGGTGGCCGGGAGCGGCCACTGCACTCCAGTCTGGGCGACAGAGTGAGACTCCAACTCAAAAAAAAAAAAAATTAACCCAGTATGGTGGTGTGAGTCTATGATTCCAGCTACTCGGAAGGCTGAAAAAAGAGTATCCCCTGAGCCCAGGAGTTTGAGGCTGCAGTGATCACATCACTGCACTGCAGGCTGGACAACAAAGCAAGATTTCACCTCTTAAAAAAAAAAATCAGTTAGCTGGGTGCAGTAGCTCACGCTTGTAATCCCAGCACTTTGGAAGGCTGAAACAAGAAGACTGCCTGAGCCCAGGGGTTCGAGACAGCCTGGGCAACTGGGTGAGGTCTCGTCTCTATAATAAATCAAAAAATTAGCCAGGCGTGGTGGAGGGCACCTGTGGTTCCATCTACTTGGAAGGCTGAGATGGAAGGATCTCCTGAGCCCAGAAGGTCAAGGCTGCAGAGGCCGTGAACATGCGACCACACTACATGGGCAACAGAGTAAGACTCCAACTCAAAAAATAATAGCAATAATTATTATTATTATTATTATTTAAAATATTCTTGTAATAACGGTTTTGACCTACACAAATACAGCATAATGCAGGGAAGAAAAAAACCCAAGGTGGGTGGGAGAAGGATATAAAGAACTCTAGGAGTTCTTTCTTTTCTTTCAGCATTTTTCAAGAAATAGTTTGGAAGTAGATACTTTTTAGGAAAATAAAATAAAATATAAATATATCTTTTCTTTTTTTTTTTTTTTTTTTTTTTGAAGAATTATAACACTGTAGCCCAGGATGGAGTGCAATGGCACGAGGATCGTTCCCTGCTGTCTTAGCTCTTGGCTCAAGCAATCTTCCTTCCTCCACCTCCGAAGAAGCTGGGACTGCAAGTGGCACCACCACATGCAGTTAATTTTTTTGGTTTCTTGTAGAGACAAGGTCTCATTATGTTGCCCAGGGCAGTCTCAAACTCCTGGACTCAAGCAATCCTTCTGCCTCGGCCTCCCAAAGTGCTTTGATTACAAGCATGAGCCACCGCACGTGGCCAAATGTGTCTTTATATAAAAAGGTTCTTTTTCTTTAATAGTCTTCAACATATTTATATTATTTGGTTTGGATCCATTTGGATTCTAGACTTGCTGTCTTATCATCAGTGAGGCTAAAATCCACGATTCTTAGTTCTATTCAGGAAGCTAAAGTGCACACAGAGGTAAGTAAAATACAGACATAATACATTTATCCAACATCTCCTGAAAGGTCAGTGGAATGAACACAGGAAGCTTCTATATAATTAAAGTTATTACAAATATTCTATATCATCACGTTTACTTTGATCACTTTGCATAAAATGCTTCCTGAGATTCAGTTTATACTTTACTCTCCTTTGCGGAGCAAGATACAATGTAACCTTTTCTTCACATTCAAAAGTACTAATTGTTTCCCTGAGCAGTGGGCAGAGACATTCTCAAGAGCTACATTAAATGCTTTATGTTTGTTTCTCTAAGATCTTATCAGCTTTTCTTGAAAGCTACTTTGTTATCTGAGGGGGGAAAGTAGTTACTAGTGTTGTTCATTTAGGGATGCATTTTTTGTAAATTTTGTTCATTTCTCAGATGTGTTTTTGAATAGCTGTGACTGAATTAGAGAGCTGAAGAGAAGTGAGATGGTGTCATAATTAGGATAGGGTCATGCATAGACAGGCTGGGTCACAGGAACCTGAAGGAGCCATGGAATTCTCTACAGATACTCATTAAATCCTCTCTCTTTGGGGATTAAAAAAAGGAAGATACCCTTTAAAACTGTCATCTTCAGCCAGGCTCAGTGGCTCAGCCTGTAATCCCGCGCCTTTGGGAGGCTGAGGTGAGTGGATTGCCTGAGCTCACGGGTTCGAGACCCGCCAGGCAACTTGGCAAGACCTCATCTCTACAATAAGTCAAAAAATTAGCCGGGTGTGGTAGCGTGCGCCTGTAGTTCCAGCTACTCGGAAGACTGAGGCGGAAGGATCGCCAGAGCCCAGCAGGTCGAGGCTGCGGTGGCCGGGAGCGTGCCACTGCACTCCAGTCTGGGCGACAGAGTGAGACTCCAACTCAAAAAAAAAAAAAAACCTGTCATCTTCTAAAATATGCTAGTAACAGAGTCATGCAGCAAAGTAAATGAGTCTTGATTTTTGCCGGGTGTGGTGGCTTATACCTGTAACCCCAGCAATTTGGGAGGCTAAGGCAGGAGAATCGCTTGAACCCAGCCTGGGCAATATAGTGAGGCCCTGTTTCTATTTTTTAAAAATCAGAAAATTAATCAGGCATGGTGGTGCATGCCTGTAGTCCCAGATATGTGGGAGACTGAGATGGAAGGATCACCTGAGCCCAGGAGGTTAAGGCTGTGGTAAGTTATGATCATGTCACAGTACTCCAGCCTGGGCGACAGAGTGGGACCCCAACTGAAAAAAAAAGAAAACAAAACAAAATAGGCCTTGATTTTATTTTAGAGAGACATAGTAATTAAAAGCAAGCCCTCTCAGTCAGACTGGCTAAGTTCTGCAGAATTGGGGCAGTTTACTTGAATTCCCATTCTCCATTTCCTCATCTGTAAATTGGGCATTGTAATAACAGTATTTCCCTCATAGAGTTTATTATTATTATTATTATTTAGTGAGGTGACTCAAGCCTGTTATCCCAGCACTTTAGGAGACCAAGATGAGAGGATTGACTGAACCCAGTGGTCTGAGACCAGCCTGGGCAACTTGGCCAGACCTCATCTCTACAATAAATCAAAAAAATTCATGCTGGGCTCGGTGGCTCAGCCTGTAAACCTGCGCTTTGGGAGGCCGAGATGAGTGAATTGCCTGAGCCCGTAGGTTCGAGACCTGCCTGGGCAACTTGGAGAGACCTCATCTTTACAATAAATAAATTTAAAAAAAATTAGCCAGGCATGGTAGTGCATGCCTGTAGTTCTAGCTACTTAGAAGACTGAGGCAGAAGGATCGCCGGAGTCCAGCAGGTCGAGGCTGCGGTGGCTGGGAGCATGCCACTACACTCGAGTCGAGTCTGGGTGACAGAGTGAGACTCCAACTCAAAAAAAAAAAAATTAGTCCGGCATGGTAGCACGCCTGTCGTTCCAGCTACTTGGAAGGCTGAAGTGGAAGAATCGCCTAAGCCCAACAGGTCGAGGCTGCAGTGGCCTGCTCATGGCCACTGCACTCCAGCCTGGGCAACAGAGGGAGACTCCAACTCAAAAAATTAATAAATAAATAAAATGAAAATGTGGGGTACAATTCAGGGTTAGGTATACAAATGTTCATTATGCAGGTACTCTTGTTGATGAGATGTGCCCCCCCCATAGAGCTTTTAAAACATGAGTCAATATTTGCAAAGCACATACAACTGTGCCTGGAGCGCAGAAAGTACAATTATTATATATGTCAGATTATAGAAAAAAGAAATTTTAAAGGAAATTTTTGTGGTTCATATTTCATTTTTTTAAATTTTCTTATTTTTTATTTTTTGTGTTGAAGTCTCACTCTGTCACCCAGGTTAGAGTGCAGTGGCATGCTCACGGTCACCGAAGCCTCTACCCACTGGGCTCAGGTGATCCTTCCACCTCAGCCTTTCAAGTACCTGGAACTACAGGCATGTGCCATCATGTCCGGCTAATTTTTTTCGTTTATTGTAGAGATGAGGTCTCATCATGTTGCTCCAGCTGGTCTCAAGCCCATGGGCTCAGGCAATCCTCTCACCTTGGCCTCCCAAAGTGCTGGAATTATAGGCGTGAGGCACCGCACCCATCCCAGCTCATATTTCTTAATGGAATATATGTTGGTGTTATCATTGTTTTCTCCATCATTCTGAGAACAAGTAAGTATTTGGATACAGTCAGCCCTCTATATCTGTGGTTACCACATCTATGAATTCAACAACAGCACGTCAAAAATATTTTTTAAATTGCATTTGCTCTGAACATGTACAGGCTTTTTTTTTCTTGCTATAAGTCTCTAAACACGAAAGTATAACAACTATTTACATAGCATTT
Source organism: Tarsius wallacei (assembly GCA_963574415.1). Taxonomy (NCBI): domain Eukaryota; kingdom Metazoa; phylum Chordata; class Mammalia; order Primates; family Tarsiidae; genus Tarsius; species Tarsius wallacei. The sequence continues at coordinate 204 of CAUYQG010064155.1, read as the reverse complement.
TCATTGTATTATAAGTAGTCTAGAGATGATTTAAAGTATACAGGAATCTTCCTGATACATGTAGATTACATGCAAATACTATTCCATTTTATAACAGGGGCTCGAGCATCCTCAGATTTTAGTATTGAAGGGGCATGGGGAGAGGTCCTGAAATCCCCCATGGACACAGAGGGGTGACTGTGCAATTCTCACCAGGGTCAGCTT
>CAUYQG010064154.1:0-35948 GCA_963574415.1 Tarsius wallacei | reverse complement strand
GCTAGAGTGCAGTGGCACACTCATGGCCACCCCAGCATTGATCTTCTGGGCTCTGGCAATCCTTCTGCCTTAGCCTTCCACGTAGCCAGAACTACAGGCATGAGCTACCACGCCTGGCTAATTTTTTTTATTTATTGTAGAGACGAGGTCTCGCCAAATTGTCCGGGCTGGTCTCGAACTCACAGGCTCAGGCAATTCACTCGCCCCCACCTCCCAAAGTGCTGAGATTACAGGCTGAGTCACCAAGTCCAGCCTCAATTTCTTAAAAAGATATAAAACCAAAGTCATCACTAGGGCAGCTCATTACCAAATATAACAATTTTTTAATTTCAGTAGGAAGTACAATAAAAATGGAATGCGTATTTTGAGGCTAGTATCCTACTTCTCCGGACTATTGATGTTCAACAACTGACAATAAAATATGAGAAAAATAAGATCTTTTATAAGAAACCCATCTCCCAGCCCTTCCGATCTTTTAACTAAGCCACATCAAAATGGTCTCTATGTACAGTCTCTCCTAAGTCTTCTAGACTGACTGTTAAAGAGATGACAGTACATCTTCTGCAGCGTTTACCTGAGCTCCGCTTCCCCGGTCTGTGATGACTCCTCTGTCTCCCTCTCTGCTTCCGTAGCCTGATGCACTACTGCGACTCCCAGGGGGGGCACCTCTCACACTGTGTCCTGATACTTCTCTCCCAGATCGTTCTGGCCTTTCAACTCTGTTAAACAAAGCGCAAAAACATACATGAACAAACTTTATTATAATTTAAAATTTTTTGCCCAACTGCATTATATACTGCTTGGGAGGCATTAAAAAGTATACAAAGACCTTGCTTCCCGTTTGTCAGCAGACATGCCTCCTTCGCTTTTCCATGAGGTTGGTCTGGAAGGAGTGGGCCCTGCATCTCGAGGATGTCTGGGGTGAGTGATATCAGGCCTGTCATGAATGATCACTGTTCTCCTTTCATCTCGCTCCCCTCGTACTTCTCGCCTGTCTGAGTCTCTAAGTTCATTTCTTGGGGGTGGAGGTTCATTTCTTCTGGAGTCACTGAAATTTTTGGGGTATCTTTCAAAACCTGGATCTTCTCTTCGTGTCGTAGGTCGTGCTTTTTTCCCTTCACTTTGACCAACAAAGCGGTCCCGCCTGTTGATAAGGAACAAAGATCACAAGTCCTAAGAAATACTTTTTTGACCTCAATTCTTCTTAACTTTTTTCTGCATAACCTATTATGATGACACCGTCTTTAAAAATAACCTTAAGGGCTGGGAGCAGTGGTTCACGCATGTAATCCAAGGCAGGAGGATGGCCTGAGCCCAGGAGTTTGGGATCAGCCTGGGCAACACAGCATGACCTCATCTCTACAAAAAATTAGCCAGTTGTGGTGGTACATGCCTGTAGTCCCAGCTACTCGGGAGGCTGAGGTAGGAGGATCAACTAAGCCCAGGAAGTCAGGGTTGTGGTAAGCTGTGATCATACCACCGTACTCCAGCCTGGGTGATAGTAAGACTCCGACTCAAAAAAAAAAAAAGAACTTAAGGCAAAGCCACCAAAAGAACTAGTCATTGATTATAGCTCATTTTCTTTTTGAGTTGGAGTCTCACTCTGTCGCCCAGGCTGGAGTGCAGTGACACACTCACAGCCACCCGAGTGTTGACCTGTTGGGCTTTGGCGATCCTTCCGTCTCAGCCTTCCAAGTAGCTGGAACTACAGGCGTGTGCTACCATGCCCAGCTAATCTTTGATTTATTACAGAGATGAGGTCTCGCCAAGTTGCCTGGGCTGGTCTCGAACCCACGGGCTCAGGAAATCTACTCACCTCAGTCTCCCAAAGTACTGGGATTACAGGCTGAACCACTTGAGCCCAGCCTCTTTTTTTGATGCAGTCTCACTCCATTGCCCAGGTTGGAGTGCAGTAGCATGCTCACGGCCACCCCACCGACGACCTGCTGGGCTCAGGCGATCCTTCCGCCTTAGCCTTCGAAGTAGTTAGAACTACAGGTGCCAGCTACCATGCCTAGTCAATTTTTAAATTTTTATTGTAGAGATGAGGTCTCACCAAGTTACCCAGGCTGTTCTCAAACTGTGGACTCAGGCAATCTGCTCACCTTGGCCTCCCAAAGTGCTGAGATCACAGGCTTGAGCCACCGTACCCGGCCTCATTTTCTTCTTTAACTGAGCTAAGTGTCTAGTATGAAGGCTGGTTTTTTACCATTCAGGAGAAATAACATCAAATACTTTAGTTATTACCAACCTGAAGAATGTTTTACTGTTCTTAAAAGTTAAGGCACATCCAAAGCAAACAGTGCTCCCACTCAGTTTTAAAGGTAAGAAGATAAAGCCAACGTACTTAACTTTGTTATGGTGGCCTATTTAATTAACGCTAAATAAGTGAATCACATTCCCGTTAACAAAACTAACCAGCTGGCTCGGTGGCTCAGCCTGTAATCCCGTGCCTTGGGAGGCTGAGGTGAGTGGAATGCCTGAGCCCGCGGGTTCCAGACCCACCTGGGCAACTTGGTGAGACCTCATCTCTACAATAAATCAAAAGATTAGCTGGGTGTGGTAGCGCGCGCCTGTAGTTCCAGCTACTTGGAAGGCTGAGGCGGAAGGACTGCCAGAGCCGAGCAGGTCGAGGCTGCGGTGGCCGGGAGCGGCCACTGTACTCTAGCCTGGGCGACGGAGTGAGACTCCAACTCAAAAAAAAAAACAAAAAAAAAAAACAAAAAAAAAAAACTAACCAATATACAACAAGTTCTGCACACTCAGTTCTGACCTGTACTTAATTCAGGTTTTAGGAGAATTAAAGTCATCACTAACAAGGCTCATATACTAAATAAAATAACTGTCAACATATCTACCTTTCAAAAGACGAAGACTGTACTGCCGAACTCTCAGGAAACCTGCCCCTCTCTCGATGATCAAAGTCATTAAATCTGTTCTGTTGGCGAGAGTAGTCAGATCCATGGCCAAATCGTGCATCTGTATCTAGAGACAACTTTTTATTCTCGCTCCAGTAAGGATCATCTCTCCTTGAAGAGAAATATTTGCTCATTTATATAAATTGGTTTTGCAGTAATCAAATAACACTTATATAGAGTCATACATACCACATGTGGACACAAGAGAGCTAATAGATTCAAGATATAACACATTCCGTTAGGAGTACAAGCTAGCAAAGACTGCTAAATTATGTAAAGTCATATAATGTTAGAGGAGTTTAATAAGAGAAAAATAGTTGAAAAATTGCCTGTTTCAAATTACTAAATGAAAAAGACAAGAAAGGTAATTGATTTTTATAATTTTATATTGAAATCCTAACCAGCAGTCCACAACCTCATCAGTTAACCTTAACTCTGGAAATGTCAGAGTAAGTTCCAAGGCACAATTCATTCATTCCACCTACTTCTCCACACAACGCATTCTCGTAGAATTTATATTAAGAAAATTAGAAGGATATACTTAGTTTTTTAAGCCTATTAAGAGGAATAAATACAAACGCAAAAGAATCTATATTCCAGGCTCCCCAAGTTTATGACATCCATTTTTGTACTATCTGGTCTACCCCATACGAACTTTCAAAAGGGGCCTGAGTTTGGGAACCATTACTAAAGCCAACTATGACAATGTCTTTCCAGTCATAACAAGAAAACATTTGGTATTAGAAAGGGAAAAAGGGAGAGAAGAGGAGGCTGTTCTGACTTGACAGTGTCCTGATCCCACCCAGGACTGCACTCCTTCCTGTCCCTGTTGATCACACGCCTTTTTATTCCATGATGGGAGCCTGCACTTGCTAATTCTCTAGTCTTGGCTTGGAGAGAGTAAGATAGCAAGAGTAACTGTTAGGAAAGAAAGTAAGCAACTACCTATGATCTACATCACGCGGGCGTTTCAAAGAATTCCTTTTTTCTTGCTCATAACGAAGCTGCTGCTGTTGCCTTCTGAGTTCTTCACGTTCTCGGGCAATCCGTTCAGCTTCCTTACGACGTTCCTTCACACAATGAAGAACCAACCAATGTAAAATGAAAACATAAGGTAAGTATATATGCACCTGGTTTTCATTCTGTCTTTAAGAAACCATCCTAGACAAGCAACAGGAGAAACACACACCTGGGACAAATAAATACATTTGATTTCCATAATCTAGACTATGACTATTGTTCTGTAACATTAAAATAGGGATTGGGCAGTGAAAGCTGGCAAGCATTTGGGAAGGTCAGGTTTAGTTTTAATCTTTGACTAAAACAAAAGCATCTAAAGGGAATTAGAAATAGAGTTCTTAATATGCATGGAGACTAAATGCCTTAAAACTCTGAGGTGTAATTCTGCAAAGAGAGGCATTATTTCCTTCCAGCCTTGGGAAATCACTCCCACTACAATATATGAGGAAATCATTATTATTTTCTACGACTGGGATAGTGACAGAGCCTGGATTACAACTACTCTGGACTCATAGTCCTATGCTCAGACTATTAGGCTGCCATGATATTGCAGAGCTAGAGTTATTACCAATTATCTGGAACAAAGTCACCACTAAACATATTTTTAACTAGACCCTAACTAATTGTTATCTTTCAGGGACACTCATATGCTCATTAGCTAAACTCATTCTATGGAAGCTTTACAATAAGTAAAGCAAATTTTAGGGCAAAAATCACAGAGTTTGAAAAGGGTGAGTTATTTAAGATGAAAAGATTTTCTGACTGCACCTGTTCAATACGAATGCGTTCCCTTTCCAAGCGTTCGCGTTCCATTCTCTCTCTCTCTAGTTTTTGCCTTTCAATTTCTAGGCGCTCTCTCTCTCTCTGTAAGCGTTCCCGTTCTTCCCGTTCACGAATTATTCTAATGCGTTCTCGCTCTCGACGCTCTCTTTCTGCAATCTCTCTTCGTCTAACAAAAATCAGTATTTAGAAATACTTAAATTATGCTAGCACTGTGTGAAAGAGAATAGCTTTTGAATTTGAATTTTTCCTTGAGGTTGGCAATTTTAAACTTCAACTCAATCTAAGTAGTTTTAATGTAACTGGAAAGAGATCTCAAAATAAAACTTTGAACAGATTCCAATACTGTCACTTATTTATAAGACTGTCAACTGAGCAGCTGAATTTTATAGAGCAATTGCTTTTTAGATGATACCTGTTTAAATAAAAATTGCTATAACAATAACCCATAAGTTAATTGGCATTTTAGAAGGATATTCTACAAATATAAATTTACAAAACCATAACTTCTATCAATTGTTTTTGATAGAAAAATCTCCAGTATCTATTATATATTCTATCTCCTTAAACAAAGTATATACTTTATTGTGATGACCTGGAATCTTAACCACGAACATCAGTTATAGCAAATGCTACTTTTAACAAAATAATGCCCTTAAGGGCTCTTTTGGAGCTCAGTAACAGATGTCCATAATAGATGGCTTCAGATTATGTACCTTTCTGAGTCAGGGGAAGTTCAATTGCTTGCTGAACTGAATTAAGTTATTATATTAGACTTTTAATCATGTTTTTTGTCATTTCCTCACTCTAAGGCAATCAGCGTCCTTTTTTTGGTCTGTTATCAATTCTAGCAACCCACTGGTTCTCAGCATCAGCACTACTCCTATGGAAATCAAAGGGACATTTTTAATGATCACAATGACCATGGAGCTGACACTAGTACTTAGTGTATGGAGACCAAGGAATCTAAATATCTTATGTTACATGGAATAGTCAGAATAGTCCAACACAACAAAAACTATCTAACACTCCTCACACCTTTCAGATGCCACAATGAACATTCATGCCATTAAAAAACAACAAAACACCAAAAAAAAACATCTGAGCCTAGAACTTAACTCCATAAATGCTAGGCTTGTTTGTTTGCTCTGGTATGGTTTTACATACACTAAAATTTCCAATAATGCAACTCCATGTAAATGAGGGAAAATTATACGTTTTCAAGAACTTTACCAAGAGTTGCTTACCATTCTAGAAATCATGTCATAATGTCAACACTGCTCCTGGTATTTGATTCACCAATACAATATACCAGTATCAGTCTATATTTGTAGCTGTCACATTCTCAATGAGTCTAAATAGGGATGCCATCGTCTAACTACTTAAGTCTTCTAAATCAAACCTAAACATTCACATCTGGAATACATATTTTATTACAAATGATTTTATTTCTCATTAATAGTATAGCTAAGTCATTATGTTGATGTTTTAGAAATTATGTGTATAGGTAGGTATGTTATATATCAATCTCATTTCAGGCAAGTAAAGAGGACATTACAACATTATAAAAGGGACACTGGTCCAACAGGTTTAAGAATCTAGTTGCTCCCCATTCCCACCCTCCTCCCAATCTGTTGTCAACTAAATAAACAGGAAGCTAAGTGCATTGGGACTTCATCTAAAAAAAGAAAAAAACGAGTCCTGAGTGCTACAAAAAGTATTTTAAGTAAAGTTGTATGGCAATCACTGTACAGCATTATCTTCATTTTCTTTTATTTTATATGTTTTTGAGTTGGAGTCACTCTGTCACCCAGGCTGGAGTGCAGTGGCATGCTCACGGCCACCGCAGCCTCAACCTGCAGGGCTCAGGTGATCTTTCCTCCTCAGCCTTCCAAGTAGCTGGAACTACAGGTATGTACCACCATGCCCGGCTAATTTTTTTTTTAATTTATTGTAGAGATGAGGTCTCGCCAAGTTGCTCAGGCTGGTCTCGAACCCATGGGCTCGGGCAATCCTCTCACCTTGGCCTCCCAAGGTGCTGGGATTATAGGCATGAGCCACCGCGTCCGGCCTTATAGCATTATCTAAGTCACTACAAGTTATCTCTGGTAGTTCCTAACACTCCTGTGAATGAATAGATGAAATCCTATGATGCGTGACCTCTGGACAAGACAGGTTAACATATGAAAAAATATACTATAGGCCAGGCACGGTGACTCATGCCTATAATCCCAGCACTTTGGGAGATCGAGGTGAGAGGATTGCCTGAGCCCAAGGGCTTGAGACCATCCAGGCCAACTTGGAGAGACCTCATCTCTACAATAAATTAAAAAATTAGCCAGGCATGGTGGCATGTGCCTGTAGTTCCAGCTTCTTGGAAGGCTGAGGCAGGTCAAGGCTGCAGTGGCCGTGAGTATGTCACTGCACTCCGACCAGGGCGACAGAGTGAAACTCCAACTCAAAAAAAAAAACAAAAAACACTATAAAACGTATTCACAGCTGGGCTCGGTGGCTCAGCCTGTAATCCCGCACCTTGGGAGGCTGAGGTGAGTGGAATGCCTGAGCCCACGGATTCTAGACCTGCCTGGGCAACTTGGTGAGACCTCATCTCTACAATAAATCAAAACATTAGCCAGGTGTGGTAGTGCACGTCTGTAGTTCCAGCTACTTGGAAGGTGGAGGCGGAAGGATCGTCGGAGCCCAGCGGGTCGAGGCTGCGGTGGCCAGGAGTGGCCATTGCACTCCAGTCTGGGCGACAGGGTGAGACTCTAACTCAAAAAAAATAAAAAATAAAATAAATAAATAAAACGTGTTCACAAGAATGTTTTAAGTGGCATCCAAAAATTGAGATATGAAAATAAACTGGCCCTCATGATGAACTCCAGAGATCCAGAGATATCGCCACTAAAAACAGAAACAACTTGGTTGTTTTATGTTTTCAGTTTGTTAGTTTTAAAGAGAATGAGTGCTTGCTCTGGTAAAGAGTTTGAATACCATAAGCTCACAGGGCCAATCTTTCTTTAATAGTGGGTAGTAACTCAAACAACAATACATTTTTGCTAAATTTGTTGTTAAAATTTCAAATTACAGAATTTGAGCTCTGTAGCTTATTTTGAAACTATCTTATCTCAAAATTAATTTTTCCTTTAAAGTCATGTTTCTTATGGCAGCAGTTTTGGAGTAGAGGAAAGAGCATTGGACTTGGAGTCCGAAGACTTGGGTCTGAGTCCCGACTCTGCCACTCAGTAGCCATGTGGCATTGGAAGAGTCATTTAGCCTCTCTGGGCCTCCATTCTTTTTAATTATATGATGAGCATAACTAACCTTACAGAAACTATTGAGTTGGAAATAGCAGATGGAAAAGCACTTTGTAAACTGTAAAGTGCTAGGTAAACTTAAGAAACCATTAGATGCTACTGTACTTCCTTAAAATGACAGTTTTCTGTGGGAATACAAGTTCTATAAACTGGCTTATAACTAACGTTAAAGATGCATCTGTATTTAAAGATAGGTATAAAACAGACTCTTTTCCTACCTTCGAAGTTCCATTGCTCTTCGCAGTCTTTCAAATCGAACTAAATGTTCTCTCAATCTTTGCTCCTTCATCTTTTCAAAAGGCAAAATCTCTTTCCTTCTGTAGTCTTTATCCCTTTTTTTATCTAGGCTAGCTCTCTCTTTTTCCTTGCTTCTTCCATGAATCTATAAAAAAAATTATAAAGAACTAGAAGTTAAACTAATTCGGGGTTGTATTTTTCAAGTTTAGCTGATCATTTAAAAAGTTCAAATGACTCGTAACATTTCCTTTTTCCTACGTTTTCTAGCATGAAAGTATGCAAAGATGTTTACAGAAAAGCAGAATTATCTTCCTTTGTAAACAAGTGAAACAGTATACAACTACCCTTCTCAGAGACTTACTTTCTCGTATCTTCCTCTTCTTGATGGTCGACAATGATCTCCTTTGGTTTGGTCTAATATTACCATATGACCCGGACTTTTTGAACCTAAGGGGAAAAGAAACACTTAGATAAACAAATGTGTAAAAAAAAAACTGAAAAAGAAAATAGATACATGTAAAAATGCTGAATTCTGATATTCACAAATCAATACATAAAATAAAAACCCTGTTTATTATTCTATGAGAACTTGGACGCAAAGAGTTTTTAAAAGTTCAATTGGCTAACATCAATACTTTTAGTGACATCAAAAAGATCCTACCTCAGTACTACAAATCATTGAACATTTCAAGTCAGCACAGATGTAATAGCTGGAAGAACACATCTATTTCCCAAGAGCAGAAAAGGAGAAGACACTCAGTCCCACTAGAGCTCCTTTTCTACCACAGTGACACCTAACAACAAAACTTAAGTATTTATCTGGACCATAATCTCAGGTTTTCCCTTCCTCTATAAAAATGAAGTAGTAGAATGCGTTAGAAAGGAATTGAGAAGAAAGATACATAGCATACTTATTCGCTTCTTGTCTTCACTTTTTTTAACCGATTCTGAAGTTTGGCCACTTGCTCCATTATCATTCTTCTCATCTTTACCTTCTGTTTTCTTAGTATCCTTGCTTTCTTTTTTGTCAGATTTCTCAGATGACCTTTTCTCTTCTTTTTTGACAGAGGCTTGTGTCCTGATCATCCCACCCCACACAAGAAAACAGAGTGAGAACTTCATAATGCACCAAACCAAAAAGACTATCTGCTTATCCAGAAATCAATCAATCAATCCTTACTTGCTACTTCTATCACTCATATTTTTTTTATCTCCAGAACTTCTTGAACTATTCTTTTCATCATTTTCTTTCTTCATTTCTTTCTTAGAAGGATCACCTTTTACCTGGAAGGTTCAAACCAGAAAAAAAAAAATCTGTAAGCTTTAAAGTTACATTTTTATAAAAAGTGTGCTGATGGCAGAAAATCTGGAAAAGATAAAATATTATAAAGAAAGTAAAAAAACACAAATACATAAAAATAAAAACCCCTGCTAACCCTACACCCTGCCAATGTTTTTTTTTTTTTTGAGTTGGAGTCTCACTCTGTCGCCCAGCTTGGATGCAGTGGCACCCTCATGGCCACCACAGCCTCGACCTCTGGGCTCGGGTGATCCTTGCGCCCTAGAATTCTAAGTAGCTGGAACTATAGGCATGCACCACCACGCCCAGCTAATTTTTTTATTTATTGTAGAGATGAGGTCTGCCAAGTTGCCCAGGCTGGTCTCAAACCCGTGAGCTCAGGCAATTCTCTCACTTTGGCCTCTCAAAGTGCTGGGATTATAGGCGTAAGCCACTGCGCCCGGCCCTGCCAATGTTAACATCTTTTTTTTTTTTTGAGTTGGAGTCTCACTCTGTTGCCTAGGCTGGAGCGCAGCGGCATACTCATAGCCACCCCAGCATCGATCTGGTGGGCTCAGATGATCCTTCCGCCTCAGCCTTCCAAGTAGCTGGAACTACAGGCACGTACTGCCACGCCTGGCTAGCTAATTTTTTATTTATTGTAGAGACAAGGTCTCACCAAGTTGCCCGGGCTGGTCTCGAACCTGTGGGCTCAGGTAATCCACTCGCCTCACCCTCCCAAAGTGATGGGATTACAGGCTGCCACCAAGCCCAGTCCAATGTTAACATCTTTAAGTTGAGCATTACCAGCCATCAAATTAACCTCACTTGATGAGCAGTTAGGCAAACTTACTTTTTCAACAGAAATCAGCTGTCCATGTAGCTCAGTGCGGTGAAGATGGGCAATGCATCTGGACACCTCTGTGCTTGAAGACATAGTTACAATACCATAGCATTTTGCCCCAGGACTTCGAGCATTTGTAACTACCTTTGCACTCAGAACCTGTAAAATAAGAGTGTACTTTAGAAAGTTTTATAACTTTACAACTATACACATTTCTATATCGATGAAACTTCAGAATGGAGACTATTCAAATTAAAAAATATAGTCAGGATATATTAATTCAGGAGATGTTATTCTGTTTCATATTGTTGTGATCATCTACCTTACCCTTAAGTACTGAGTAAATATTCAGGGGAACAATTTAAAGTATCAAAAAGCGATTATACCTACTATTAATTTACATTTATTTAGTTATTCCCTCCTAAATATATAGCAAAAACTATTAGTCACACATCAATGAAGTAATGACACAATCAACAAAAGCAAATAAATTGGACTAAAACATCCATATCACAGGCCCACTTTTAATCTTAGAGAAAAAGTAAGTTTATAGATACTTTATGGTGAGTATTAACACTTGCCTATAAGTCACTTTATATTTCAAAAGTAAGACACCAGTTGCAGACTTAAAAATATACTCTCCCAAAAATATACCCTAAAACTTGAAAGACAACACTTTCCATTCATGTGCTTTAAAAATTTATATTACTATAAAAGTGACGAACAGTTTCAATTCTATAAGATGGAGAGTTAAGAGAGACAAAGCAGGGATGGAGTGAGAAGAAAGACATGAGAGAATAATCCAGTGCTGAAGAAAGAGGAACAAAGACATAATGCCAGGAAAGGTAAGTTGGGAACTTAGGAGGTTTTATAGTATGGGTGGCTGGAAATAATCAGCTTTTATCTCAGCTCTGGAAAAGGTTGATTTGCCCATAGCAATTAAATTTTTAAGTCCAAGGTCATTATAAAGTGAATGATATAGTTTTAATCCTAATAAATACCAGCACTACAATATTGTTTTCACATATCTATTAATACATTATTGAAAACAAAAAAATCTGTAACACAATCAATCATATACTACAATTTTCACAGTTTTGTATCTGAAAACTACAAGAGCCTCTTTATAGTTGGGCAACTCACTAAAAAATACGAAAAAATACTTCCTAAAGCCAACAGGACAGTTTCTTGTAACATTCACTAATGGCTATTTACCAATATTGGCTGGTCATGAATTTACCAAATATTTGAGCCTATCATGTGCACAAAAAGTATAGTAAATAAGGGTCCTACCCCAAAAAAGCTTACACTGGAGTAGGTTAATATGATGCATATGAAAGAGTATAATGAAAGTAGCAAATACTGAGTGCTCTCAAGGATACAATCAATTGCAATTTAATGCAATAGCTATTAACTGGATATTAATTGACTACTACTTCTCTTCTGTTAGGTCTCCCCTTAACTGCCAGATAAACTTTTCCTGTTGAACTAACTAATCATTATAAAGAGTCTCCCTTTTCTCTCTTAACACCCTGTACTCTTCCTTCACAGCACTTATGAATCTTTCTGACTACGTCTACACACACACACACTCTTACTTCAGTTTTACACTTTCCCCCATCACTGGACTAGAATCTCTATCATAACAGGGATCATACATAGTTCCCCCCAATTACATATCTCACTGCCTAATACTAATCTGCTCACATTTTCACAATAACCAAATGAGCCTCAGCAATGGGCTGGAGCCTATGCTAGTTGCTAAAACAATTACGATGAGTAAAACTTAGTCCTTGGCTTAAATGGGTTCAAGTTTTGAAATACAAAGATCCCCGATGCTCGGAGTGAGACCAAATGATGAAATGCCGCTTAACCCAACCCTAATCTACCATTACCACAGAACTATGTCTATATCATTCCTAAGAGACACCAGAAATGAAAAGATATTTATATAATACTATGTAGTACACAATTCCTGTTTCAAGTGCAGATACCAGAAAGATGGATAAAAAGGTAAAAAAGAATGTACCTTTCCATATTTGCCAAAGAGGTTCTTCAAATCAGCAGCTTTGGTATTAGATGAAAGTCCACTAACCCAGATATTTTTAGTTGAGCTTCCACTGTTACCACTAGTACTACTTGTACTTCCTGGAATAGATTTAATATCAGACATTTAAGTATCAGATAAGATCTGTTTAAGATCATCAGAATTTTTTTTTACAAAATTATAAGGGCCATCTTCTCTTAAAACTGCAAAATCTTTTCATTTAATTTTGACAGTATGACTTTACTATATCTAAGTCCTATAAATTTATATCTAAGTCCTATTATTAAAATTAAACATAACAGACTAGTGAGGACACAAATCTGAATATTTATACACTGAGTATTTATACACTGTATCAGTTTTAGGTCAAAAGGAGTAAAAAATCAAGTACATGTCTGGACTTTTGCTGTTAAACTTTAATAAATTTATACTCTACCACTGCACTGAATGCAGGCAACCTGGAAGCAGTCATTTAGGAATGAACAGACCGCTTAATTGCCACATCTGTTTTGGGCTTTAGATCCTGAGAAATCAGAGTAGAAGAGGGAAAAAGTCAGAACAGCGGATAAACTTTTCAAGGACTTAGATGGTTAATAACAAAAGCTAACCAACCAGTCCACCTTCATTCTTTATTAGAGAACAAGTAAGAGAACATGGAAATTATGTGCATATCAAAACCCTTTAAAAATAGGTAAATGATTATGTGAATCATTTCTGTCCTCTATTCACACACAAATTATGATTTCATTCATATGGATATGTCATATATTAGCACACAGGCCTAGCCAGACACCCTTTAGTGCTTTTCTTCAAATGTGCTGTGATAAAAGGGGAATTTTCATTCGACTTTATTTGGAAACAATTCTTACTTTGAGACAGTATATAAGCAATTAAAAGGAATTTTTATATTTCACATTATGCTGAAAGTAAAATTATCAATGCTTTAAAAAAATTACCTAAGTATTCACAATTGAAAAACTACTGTCAGTGTAGACTCACAGGGGAGGAGACAACAAAAATTGACTCAAATATCTTAAAAGTTAATGGCTGACACTTCTCTATTCTTAAGGGCATTCATCAAAGGATCTGTTTTTATCTTATAAAATATTAACTCAAACTTTGTGTAGCTTTTTTTTTGCTACCAGTAACATTTAGGCCCAGGCACTTTTCTTACTACAAATTTTCTTTTTTTTTTTTTTGTTAATAGAAAAAAAAGGTCCTATTTAAGCAAGAATAAGCTTCTAAATGTATAGGGTAACATTTTATAAATGATTCTCTTATCCATTAACCAAATCTGTAAAGGACATGGGTACTGCAACTGTTCACTACTAAATCAAATCCTTATAATTTCCAACTATTATACCAACAAACACACTAAATAAACCATACAAGACACAAACAATCTTCCTTTAGACACTCAGGAGACATTTTAGAACTTTGCAGTACTGCATGGTATATTTTCCCTTAAAATGCTTTTGTAGAATATAAATATTTTTCAAGTAGACACAGCACATGTACAAGATCAAACTATAGTTCACGGGCATGAGATAATCAGAGATTTCCCAATAACAGAAAGCAATCAAATACTGCATCTTGAAAACTACAGGAATTTTAAAATAAAGTAACTTTGCTACAAAAGACAACCATCAGTCCAAAGTAAGTCAAGTTACAAAGTACATTCTAAAGATTAAAATATTGCATGCTGGCTATGTTAATAGATAATTTAAATAATGAAGAAAGTAGAACCAAATGTTAGACACTGATTTTTCTTTTAAATGCTAGACTCTAGAAATGTACACAAGTATTAACAGGGAAAAGGTTATGGTGATTATAATGGTACAAATGACTGTAACTAAAGAGAAAATACTTCTGAAATTATAATGTACAACAATGAAATATCTATTAATATTCAGTACAGTTCCTTAGACTATCCCAGATAAGTATTCTCTAGCAAATGAGTTTTTAACATATACAAAGTAAGTAAAGAGTAATGCTGCAATCACAGAGTTTGCTGTAATCTATATAATTCCATAGCTTACAAAGGACTAAATGTCAAAGGAAACACCAGGCAACTATTACTTTTTTTTTTTTTTTGAAAAGCAGAATTTATTTAGAGGACAGAAAAGCTCCCACAGTAGGAGGGGACCTGAAGGGGCTGCCCAACTACTACTTTTATATATATATATTTTTTGAGTTGGAGTCTCACTCTGTCACCCAGACTGGAGTGCAGTGGCACGCTCCCAGCCACCACAGCCTCAACTTGTTGGGCTCCGGCGATCCTTCCGCCTCAGCCTTCCATGTAGCTGGAACTACAGGCACGTACTACCATGCCTGGCTAATTTTTTGATTTTTATTTTAGGGATGAGGTCTCGCCAAGTTGCCCAAGCAGGTCTCGAACCCGCGGGCTCAGGCAATCCACTCCCACCTCAGCCTCCCAAAGCGCGGGATTACAGGTTGAGCCACCGAGCCCGGCCCAACTATTACTTTTAAATGAAAATATGCAATGTTACCACAGAAACAAATAGGAAAAGAAAAATTCATTACCTTTGTCATCTTTAGATGATGTCTTGCTGTCTTTAGATTCCTTTGAAGAGCTACAGAGGCAAATCACCAGAAGAAATTGAAAACAAAAAACAAAAAAACCCCAAAATCGAACAGCTTGATATCGACTATATTTCAAACTAGTGCTATTCGTACAAATTAACAATTCCAAAGGCCTAGATTAGTTTATTTGAACAAATGACTCCCTTAGGATTCTTGCACTGATTTTCCCCAAGATGCCTGAAGATCTAGATTTTCTGACAATTCTATTCAGTAGAAATATGGCCATCTTCTCCAGATTTCAGGACTGGGACTTGACTTCATTTTGTGTTCTTAGAACTGATAGTTGTTCATTAACCATCATCACAAGGATTTTTAAAAATAAAACACAAAAAATTGTCAATTTGAAAAAAAAAACAAAAAACAACAAAAAAAAACAAATATATGCTGACATTCGACAATGCAATCAGTAGGACACACTGCATATTATGAAGATCTTGAAAATTTTTTTTTAAAGTAACTTATGACGGTCAAAAATATTATAGGCAGGATCATAAGACACTAATTACTGTACATGTTCTTGAAGCCACCCCCTTAATGTAGAGTGATCTTATTGAATGCTGGAATTCAGTATCGTAAAGAACTGACATAGAAAAACAAACCTCTTTGCTTGACCAGAGGCCCCAGTAGACGAGGGCCCTTTCTTCAAAGTATCCTTTTCTTTGTCTCCAGATTCTGCTTTCTTAGAACCTTCTCTGGCTTCCTTCTCGACAGGATCACCCTTCACGCAGTCTTCCTTCTTACCATCTTTATGGTTCGCATTCATCTCATAATCCTTGCTTTCCTTCTCCGGGCTCTGTGCAATGGCGTCCTGCCCATCTTTTGGCTTACTTGCTTCAGAATCTGTAATTTTCACATTTTTACCTGTTTCTAGGAGGTCATCACCATCAAAATCCAGAGTGATGGCATCTTCAGCCTGGATTGTGACCGAGATGTTGTCATCCTCAGCTTCTTTCACAGTCGCATTAGCTTCCATCTCTTCATGAGTTGTATGATCAGCCTCAGCTAGGTTCCCTTCTGAAGGAAGAGGTTTAGATACTTCTTGTGTACCATCACCAGAACCTGCTATATCTAAGAGGATTTAACAGGAATAAATATGGCAAAACAAGAAGTTTAAACAATTTCATATTCATAAGCTAGAATAGGACCTAGAAAATATAAAGCCAGTTATTAGCACTGATGGAAGGTTGGGGAAAAAAAAAACACAAGGGCATTAACTAACATAAACAATCCTTTACCCAGGATCACTTATTCTTCATGGAAAAATTGATTTCTACATACAAACACCAAACAACATAGTGAGAAAATGGTTCCATCCTGAAGATACCAGCTCTTCGTTTCTGGTTATAAGTTAATGGCATATGGAAGATTTTTTCCCTCCATGAGACAGTGATAAATGTGCAGACTGTTATTCAATGTTCGAATCATCTTGGGATTTAACCCTTGTGACCTTCAGAACTCCCATGGATGACTTCTTGAAAGGTCACGGTCTGAGGATAGCAGTCAGTCTTCAAAGGACTTCAGGGCCCCATCATTTTCAGTCTTCAATGCTTGAGGAGTCCAGAATCGCAAGGAAAACTGCAACAGAAGGCTCTGAGGATGTTCCTGCTCCGTAACGTTCAGGAAATTGGTTATTTCCAGGCTTCATCCTGTCCGGTCAGTCTGCAATTACCATTTTCAAAGATGCCTTGCATTCCCCCAAAATAGAAAGGCTTTAGGCATGTGAGGTTTTCAGTCAGTAGCTTTACTTTTTCATCATTGCTTCTAGGCTTTTTATTCTGCCTTGTTTAGAACCCTGCTCCATGTCCTTTCTAGTCCAAAGTAGGATCCTTTGACTTCTGTCCAAGAACTCTTCCATAACCTCCTACTGACCACATGTATTGCTACAGTTGCCCCTGCAAGTGTATTGGGTGAGACAGATCTCCTAAACTACTAAAATTGTCAGAAGACTGTATGAAAGTTTCTCTAAGCAGCAAACACAAAGTCAGTTTCCTGGTCATAAACCATTTTTGGACTAGTTGTAAAATGCCTTATGAGTGATGTACTAGGATTCCAATAAGCACATATGAGTTACTGCAGTGTCAGTCTTAAGGATTTAAGCAACTTACCGTTTGCTACAAGTTACTTTAAAAATAAAATTAAAATCAGGTTAAATAAAAAGCAGCATTGTCCACTACAGTAACTGATATGTATCATTAGGTTAGAACATATCGTAAGTGTTCAAAAGAAAATGAAAACCAATTTAAAAATAAAGTCAGGATGCTAACATAATTCACTAGATAACTCTGAAAATAAACTCATTTCAAAAGTAAGATTCCAAATAAGAAATGTTTTATTTTCACAGAATTTACTGTTTTTCTAAATGTCAGCAATCTCAAAACTCTACTTAGCATCAAACATACCTTTCTCATTTTCTTCTTCCTCACCATCCTGAAATTCAAAGAATAATCAAATGTAAAATGAATTCACATAAATCTAGAATTTACTAACAGTACAAAATCAGTTGAGTTAAATTTGTGAATAATTTAATACTAATTAGGGATATCTGGCACTAACAAATAAATAGGATATTCTAATCAGAACCAGAACCCATTTTGAGATAAGTGGCACAAGTCTGGTATATACAAGTTTAGAAAATAAGCAGGTAAATCTGCCAATGATTAGATCAAACTAGATTATTTAGTTTCAGTATTCAAAATTAGTTTAACTAACCCAACTCTTACTCATATCAAAGAGCTGCCAATAAAAAGACTGACCTGATGTACTATGTCACTCAGTTCACAGGTCCCCTCAGGGTTTATTACTCAAAATAGTACCGTAAAGTATAACCTGTAGACATACACTTTAAAGGGCTTGAGTATACATTAATAAACAAAAAAAAAAAAAACACTTCCTTTTAAAGCATATCAGACGTGAAAAGGATGGCATATGGAAGATTTTTTCTTTTTATTTGTTAAAAATGAATTCATCCCAGCACTTTGGCTGGCAGAGGCGAGAGGATTACCTGAGCCCATGAGTTCGAGACCAGCCTGGGCAACTTGGCGAGACCTCATCTCTACAATAAATCCAAAAATTAGCTGGGAGTGGTGGTGCTCACCTATCATTCTAGCTACTTGAAAGGCTGAAATGGAAAGATCACCTGAGCCCAGCAGGCTGAGTCAGCGGTGGCCATGAGTGTACCACTGCACTGCAGCCTGGGCGACAGAGTGAGACTCTGACTCAAAAATCAATCAATCACAGTTGTCACACACTCGAGGCCAACCAATTTAAAGACAGTATTTGTGCTATAGGTAATCAAAACAAATAACCCACTGTTTTTAAAAAACTGATTTAAGGCTGGGCACGGTGGCTGTAATCCCAGCATTTTGGGAGGCCAAGGCGAGAGGATTGCCTGAGCTCAAGGGTACACGACCAGCCTGGACAACTTGGTGAGACCTCATCTCTACAATAAATCAAAATATAAGCCGGGCACAGTAGCGCACGCCTGTAGTTCCAGCTACTTGGAAGACTGAGACACAAGGATCTCCTGAGCCCAGCAGGTTGAGGCTGCAGTGGCCGTGAGCATGCCACTGTACTACAGCCTGGGTGAAAGAGTGAGACACCAACTCAAAAAAAACCAAAAACCGAAAAGCCAGAACTGATTTTAACTTTGAAATATTTGATAGCGTCACTAAATCCACAAATAAGAAGGTACTAGCTTAAAAACAGAAATATCACAAAGCCGAAAAGCTTTATTTATTCTACCAAGCAAATATTGCAAAAATCACTAAAGCAATCATACCAACACAGAATCACCATTTTCCCACATATAAGACTTAAGAATAAAGTAATAAGCACTATAATCTCAATAACTGAAAAAAAATTTTAATGTTTTAATTTCAAATTTTAACTTTTAAAGTAAAAGCTGAGTAGAAGTAGATTGTTTACGTCAAGTGGTGTGGAACTTGTTGTGAAGTTACCACAATATAAAGCCTTAGAGGGACAGTTCTCAAATTTGAGCACATATCAGAATCCCCTGGAGGGCTTATGAAAACACAGATTGCTGGGCACCAACCCCAGAGCTTCTGATTCAGAAGGCCTGGAGTGAGGCTTGAGAATTTGCATCTCTAACAAGTTTCCAGGTGATGCTCATACTGCTGCTCCACAGAGGACACTGAGAATTATTACTGCCTTAGCGTGACATCCTAAGCAGTGAAGGAAAACTTAAAGAAAATTGAAATGTACACAGAATTTTAAATGACATAACACAATTTGAGATTTATATAAAAAACATGCATTCCTTAAAATGTCAACCATTTTATCATGTGCTCAAGATTGTATTTGGAGAACAATAATTTCTAAGGAATCATTTTAAATGATACTGTGACTAACATGTAAGTGGCCCAATTAGAGAATAACCAATTATTTTGCCACTAAAGTAACATGAAAGAAACTAAAAAATACTTTAAAGCCACAAGCTTTGAAGTAAAACAGTCCAAGACAAGCAAATCATTGACTGGCGGCAATGTAAATCCTATTATCATATAAGTCTACTATATGGTGTTCTAAGAATCTCTTAATAAATTGTTTTCCTAAAATTTTTTCTGAGTTGGGATTTTATTCTGTCACCCAAGCTGGAGTGCAGTGGCACGACCGTGGCTCACAGCAACCTCAACCTCCCGGGCTCAGTGATCCTTCTGCCTCAGCCTCCAGAGTAGCTGGGACTACAGGCATGAACTACCATACCTGGCTAATTTTTTGTAGAGATGAGGTCTTGCTATGTTGCCCAGGATGGTCTCCAACTCTTGGGCTCAAACAATCCTCCAGCTTTGACCTCCCAAAGTGCTGGGATTTCATGCATGAGTCACCGTACCTGGCCTACTTTAAAATATTATCTCCAATCTGCATGCAACAATTGGAAAACAAACAAACACTTGGGTGAAGTGGTAGACAGTGGCAGCTAGGGAGGGATGACTTGTACTCAAATTATGGATAAATCTTTTTCTCAAACTCACTTTTAGTTTAGTAATGTTTCTTGAAGGAATAAACTAGGACACTAACCTTTACTTAAAAGCAGAACAAATGAACTTAATGCAGCTTGATTCTCCTTATCTACCTGTGGTGCCAAAAGCAAACCACTTCCAAGCTTTTAGAGATGCACAGTGATAAGTTTAAGAAAAAAAGTACAAATTATTTGCTAATTTTAAAAGTAGAATTAAAAATACTACGTTGTCATAAACAAAATACTTTCTGTTGTAGTTCCTGCCAATTAGGATGTTACTCCTAGTTGCTAAAGTAACTTGTAAGGTTTGTCTTATTTGCTGAAGAGTTTTTAGATAGTGATCTTAATAATTAAACCTATCTTCTGAAGAGTTTCATAACTCAAGTTTTCCCATAGTGGCTACAGTAGCTTAAATGCCCCTTAAAAAAGTCCTGAGCCGGATTCTAGAAAACAAAACTAATTACTATGGGGAGGAAGAACAACAACAACTAGGGTCAGTAGAAAAGACGAACCACACATCAGTGCCTATTTGTTTCATTGTGCAGTGTGTGCAGCACACCTAGCACTACTGAGATTAAACCAAGAGTCCTAAATAAGTCCCCAAATCCTTATAATAAGGAAGCAAACCAAGAAATACAAGAAAGACAGTGGGAAGCTTTTCTGTCCAAATGATATATACGCACAGACATGATATGCAACTTGTTTGAAAATAATTTCCCCCCATTGAAAACAGATTTTTTCCAAAATGAGGAATACTGCAAATAAATAAACATAAAAATTTACTTTTCAGTTAACCAAGTGTTTACTATACACCCACTTCCCCTACTTTCCATAGGTTATTCTAAATGTGTACATGAATATGCTAAATAAAAAGTCCCCCTCTCCCCTGACATGAAATGTAAACACTGTATTCAGACTGACTGATTTAAAATAAACTCAGAATAACCTAAACGATTAACTGCCTATCTATCTGGCTATATGCTAAACACTGTGGAAAATACAAAATGCTTGGCACATTATAAGTATTCAATAAATATTTGTTGAATGAATTTGTGGAATAAATGTATTGTGAAATTCTTTTTAGCTGGAAAAATGAAACCGCTCATCTTTATGTATCTGAAAGGTTTAACTTTGGCACTGTGTTAAATACAACAGAACTCAGAAAACATTTATTAGTAAGGATTATTTAGTGAAAAGAATACCAGACTAGATATGAGACCTAGGTACTTATCTCGTCTTTATCACTGAAACAGTTTTACTCTGTAGTATGTCACCTACGTAGATAAATTCACCTATAAAATAGAGATCATACGTGACCTATATTAAGATATGTCAAAGATTAAGTAAGATAATGGATATCAGAAGTTCTCTGCAAACAGCAAAGCACTACATAGGAAAGAGGTGTGATAGAAAGCTTTGTGGAGGAGACAGAAGTGAATCTGGCTTTCAGAGGTATATAGATTTCAAATGACAAAAAAAGGGGATGGTCCTTCAGGTTAGTGACATATTAGGGCAAGGGCAAATAGAAAAAAGAAGAGGCTCTTGCGACTAGAGGAAATTTCTAAGAACTGAAACATTAGTAAACAGGACTATTTTAGAAAAAAATTTCCAGAAAGTTCTCAAGTAACTGGAACTTCAAGCTACTAAAACAATACGACAAATATTCACTAATTGTATAGGTACTATATGCCAGGATCTAAGATTAATTCCTACATTTATCTAGCAAGGTGGAAATTATGTTTATTTTATAGACATAGAAATTGACTAAGAAAACCTGCCCAAGCCAGGTGTGGTGGCTCATAGCTGTAATATCAGCACTTTGGGAGGTGGAGGCAATAAGATTACCTGAGACCTGGGTTCAAAACCAGCCTAGGCAACATGGTGAGACCTCATCTCTACAATAAATGTAAAAAAATAACAAGCCGGGCACGGTGGCACAGCTGCTTGTAATCCCAGCTGCTTGGGAGGCAGAGGCGGAAGGATCACCTGAGCCCATCAGGTCAAGGTTGTGGCAGTCATGAACATGCCACTTCACTCCAGCATGGGAGACAGAGTGAGACTCTGACAAAAAAAAAAGAAAGGGGGGGAGGGAAGAGGAGAAAGAAAACCTGCCCAAAGTCACAATATTATAAATAACTAATAGAATTTGGTTCAGATTCTGCTTCTAGGTAATATATAGATGTGCCAAGAGGCCAAAGTCTAAAGATTTAAGCTGCAAGTCAAAGCCTGTGGACTGCTCTGAAACAGAT
Source organism: Tarsius wallacei (assembly GCA_963574415.1). Classification (NCBI taxonomy): domain Eukaryota; kingdom Metazoa; phylum Chordata; class Mammalia; order Primates; family Tarsiidae; genus Tarsius; species Tarsius wallacei. Next base: position 13,675 of record CAUYQG010064154.1, on the reverse strand, counting down.
ATGCCCCTATACAAATATGCTGCTCATGTATGCTTCTAAAAGCAAGTAATGGGCCGGGCTCAGAGGATCAGTTCATAATCCCAGTACTTTGAGAGGCCGAAGCGAGTGGATTGCCTGAGCCAGAGGGTTCAAGACCCAACCAGGCAACTTGGCAAGACCTCACAATAAATAAAAAAAAATTAGTCAGGCGTGGTAGCGCGCGCCTGTATTTCTGGCTACTTGGAAGGCTGAGGCAGAAGGACTGCCGGAGTCCAGCAGGTCGAGGCTGCAGTGGCCAGGAGTATGCCACCACACTCCAGTCTGGGCAACAAAGTGAGACTCCAACTCAGAAAAAAAAGCAAGTAATGGAAGAATAAATCGTGTGGGGTTTTTTCTTTTTTTGAGTCGGAGTCTCACTCTGTCACAACCCTGGCTCACCACAGCCTCAGCCTCCTGGGCTCAGATAATGCCTCCGGCTTAGCTTCCCGAGTAGCTGGAACCACAGGCATACAACACCATGCCCAGCTAATTTTTTGAACTTTTTGTAGAGATGAGTTCTCACTATGTTGCCCAAACTGGTCTCCAACTCTTGAACTCAAGCAATCCTCTTGTCTTGGCCTCCCAAAGTGCTGGAATTACAGGCGTGAGCCACCACACCCACCCAAAACCATGAATTTTTAAAAGGTTACGAATAAGGGAATGATAGAGAACCAGATGAAGAAAACTTTTTTGAATTATCTCTTGTCTCATAGCTTTGATTTTGGAATCATGTAAATATTTTAAATAATTATAAAACTAGATTAAATTTACTAACTTTATTCTGAAATAATTACTCAGAAGAAGCTGCAGATTAAATTTTTAAATATTAAAAATAAACATGCATCAGTTGGTGATATAACATACAGAGTAGAACTCATCTATAACAATTACTTATTCATCCCTAGAGAGGTATATTCTTGTGACAAATGTAACTGGGGAAAATAGTCTTTATTTTCAGCAATCATACTGGTAGTAGTGTTGGTATTATCATTTTAAGACTTATGTGCACTGTGAAATAAAGAAAATGATTAACTTGGAAGTATCCATATGAATTAAAAATCCATTTCATCTTAAAAGCAAAAACAAAAATAAAGAAAACAAAAAATCCCAACACATTTCTCTGGAAAAAGCCCAGAAACAATGAAAAGCTCAGTAACAACAAACACCCCCACCACCCAGAATGTTGACTTGAAATGTCATTTGCCATTTAAAAGAAGAAATGGCTAAATATGCGTCTGGAGCAGGAAATGGAACATCTTTACATAGCAGAAAGACAGGAATCAATCAAAGACTACCCAAATCCAGAGGCTCTCATAGCTAAAGATAGTACAACTTGAGCACTGAATAAGGATAATACCTGCAATGGACTGGAATACATTGACTATTAAAATCCATGAGCTAAAATAAATCAAAGAGGGGAAAAAGGAAAAGTTAAAAACTCACTGGCCAATGTTAGATATGCTAGTGATTATTATTCACTAGCGATTATTCAGCTTTTTATCCTGAAAATTGGTAAATAAAAGGAAAGAATCAAACATATATCCTGGCTTCCCTTTGTAAATTATACCACAGGGTAACCAAATAGTAGATAAGGGAAAGTCTGTCTTTCTAGAAACATTCCAGCAGATACATAAAGAAAATGACAGAAATGGAATATCATCACTTTGGAACTGCTAATGGGTATGAATTATCAATGATTGGTACCATCACAGAAAGACAAAACTAGATACTATGTGCACCCAAATGAAAGAATACGCTACTAAACCTGTGTGTACTGGGGGGTAGAGGGGTGTTAGCCTTGAATCTGATAGCAAGTCTCTAGATTCCATAACCAATGTACCAATTTACAAAAAATGCAGTATACAAAGGAACATGTTGAATGACACCACTGGAATGTAATCAGCAAAACCTAAACTTTGGAAGTGTTACAGCAGGGGTTGGCTAGCCACATGAAATGCTGTTTTTGCAAACATTTTTACTGAAACCCAGCCACGCCCATTCATTCATGTATTGTCTATGGCTGCTTTCACACTACAATGGCAGAGTTGAACAGTTGTGACATAGACCATATAGCCCACAAAGGTTGAAATATTTTGTATCTGGCCCTTTAAGAACTTGCCAACCTCTAATCTGTAAGATAAGCAGCTCAATTTTTTCAACAAATAAAACAGTGGGGGGAAAAAAGATGGAGGGAAAAATATAGATTAAAAGACACCTAAAAAATTTCAATCAATCACAATTTACAGATCTTTATTTGTACTTGTATCCCAATAAGACCTGCAATGAAAAAAAAAATCTACAGACAATTGAACATCTGAACGCTAACAGTATATTTAGTGACATTAAAAATTTTAGAAGCGATTGTGTAAAAAATGAGGTCTCTGAGAAATATGTCTGGATTTGTTTCCAAATAATGCAGAAGGGGGAAGTAAATGGAAGCATAGAAGAAATAAATTGGTAACGGCTGAAGCTGGATGATGATTACATTCTATTCTATCCTTTAATGTACATAGTAATATATTAAGCAAGCATGTTTAGAAGTATTAGATCATGATGGAACCCAGATATATTTAGATGTTCCACTATACATTACTTAGAAAAAAGAAAAAGGTCATTTTATAGAAGACCATATATAAAGCTGGGTATGGTGGCTCATGCCTATAATCCCAGCACTTTGGGAGGCCAAGGTGGGAGGACTGCTTGAGCATAGTCGTTCAAGATGAGCCTAGGCAACACAGTGAGACCTTGTCTCTACGAAAAACCAAAAAATTAGCCAGGTGTGGTGGCATGCACCTACAGTCACTGCTACTCAGGATGCTGAGGCAGAAAGAGCACGTGAGTCTAGGAGGTTGAGGCTGTGTTGAGCCACGATAGTGCGAGCATGGGTGACAGAATGAGACCCTGACTCAGGGGGAAAAAAGTCTCTAAAGATGTAACCTCTTTATGTTTTGATACAATATGGCAAAATCTTGTCCCCTGATAAGAAGTAAATAATTGCTCCTTCTTTATTATGATGGAAAGGGAACAAAGCCATCTCTAGCCCACAAAAATTCAAAAAATGGACCTATTCCTTCAGATACTTTATTTCTCTCCGTTTAAAAAAACTATTTGTAATAAAGTTTATTATGTAACTGGGGATCCTTAGATATGATGCTTTAATGCAAATCACAACCTCCACACCTGCAGGAGTGGTCCTGGATGGAAGTTAAAAAGTTAGTTGCCAAAGAATATAAAGACTTTAACTCCACATTTTTGCAAATCAATAATCTAGAAAAGGTACTCCCTCAGTTAGCAAGTACATCTTCCTCATCTGTTCTTTATCACTAGGAAATGAACAGGGGACAGGCCTATAGACTTCCACAGTCCTAACATTTCCTTCTGGAATATTCCAAGTGATCACAAACATTTCTCCCAGAAAGGCAGTCTCTCTCCAAGATGCAATTTTTTCTCCACTGCAATGCACAGACAGCCAATATATAGCCTCACCAGCATCTGAAAGGCAAAAAAGCCCAGCATTTTTGGAGGCCAAGGTGGAAGAATTGCTTGAGCCCAGGAGTTCGAGGCCAGCCTAGGCAACATAGTGAGGTTGGGTGTGGTGGTGCACGCCTTTAGTCCCAGCTACCAAGGAGGGTGAGGCTGGAGGATCCTTTCAGCCCAGGAGTTTGAGGTTGCAGAGCCGTGATCGCACCACTGCACTCCAGCCTGGGTAACAGAGTGAGACCCTGACCCCCAACCCCCAAAAAAAGAAATAAAGAAAAAAAGGCAAGAGAGCTGCAGAAAAGAAGCATCAGCTAAGCAGTCCATGAATACAAGCCCCTCTTAAATACTCATCTAGGAAATACTTCTGAGAGGAAATTAACAGACCTGACCATGATTTGTTAAAAATCTACTAAATCAGGGAACCTCTATCTCTATTTGAAAGGATATCATTAAAAGTGAGCAAATGAACAAGGGGTTCTTTAGTACAGAAATGAGAAAAAGACAAGGGTTTTTTTTTTTAACTGCAGAAATTGAGCTATAAATGTCTGTTTAGAGCATCTGTAAGTCATGCTATAAAATGTATACTATGTACATCACATATACCAACAACTAATTTTATTGCACACTGAAGTGCAGCCATTTTCCACATGCATACACCCCAAGTAAATTTCCAGAACAGAAATGTTTTGTCATTTTTAGATTATGCCCATCCTAGAGTCTTAAATTAGCAAAATTTAAATAAAGTTTTGAAAAGGGTATTAGTACTTTCAAATGACTTATAGCAAAGTGACAGGGAAAAAAAATCAAGAATGTAGAATTCTCAAAAGACTGTTAACCAGAGTTATGTTTTATAAAAAAAGATGGACTTTTTTCCAAAATTCTTAAAAAGACCAGAAACTCAAACTCCAATTATCTTTATGGCTACAAAAATTTCAAATGCCAATAGTATTTTGTATACATCACACAAATAACTCAGTATTAAATTTAAGACAGTGTTATGAACTAAAGAATTATGAAATCAAAATAAGATTCCTTTTCCAAGCCCTTCCACCCACAATATCGAATTCATAGGACTAAATGTAAACTTACTTGGGCTGTTAGAAAGGTATCATCTTCACCTTCTTGAGCTTCAATTTCCTAAGTAAAAGGGTATACAATAGCTTTGCTTTACAAAATATCTGGGTAACATGAAATGCTTTTATACTTATACCTGATTACCATTTGCCTCATGTTCTGTATAATGTCTATGATACCATTGGTATTAAATCAGTGCTTAACAGTTTGGTCTATATTTTTTGCCAACATAAAAAAATTAGCTATGTTGCTAGAGAATTAAGGGAATTTTTTTCTTAAGCCTCTCATGTATTAGGTTAGGTAGAAGGGAAATGTTTTTAAGCACGAATGCCAACAGCACTGACTCTCTAACCACTGACTGTCTTAAGATATACTAATATACTTCAAAGCAGGACAGATGCTCTATTTCAAAGAACAGATATGAAAAATTATCTGCCTTAAAATTAAACTTTCATATGTAACTTTCCCACCCTTGATATAACCAAAGAAATGCCAATTATAACATTTTATACATACTAAAAGTAGCAAAAGGGGGAAAAAATGCCTACCACCAAGTAATGTTGGCAAGGTCAGAGTGAAATTGGTACACTCATTCATAGTAGGGTGGAATAAAAATTCTTGAAATTTAAATTTCTAAAATTAAAGGAGCAACTATTAAACACACAGAAAGCAGTCACTAATATATTATGGTATATAACACACAAATTATGAAGTCATTATGTTATATGAAAATAGAATATATAGCAATTTATGGAATAACAACTATGTAAAAACATTATGTGGAATAAGCAAAAATTTAAAAGGTCGACTTTAGGTGGTAGGATTCTGGGTGATTTATAAGTAGCTTTAAAGGCATGTTTTTAAAAAATTCTGAGACTTCCAAATTGAACTAGAAAAAAATTACTATTATTTAAAATTTATCCGTGTCATGTTTTAAAAAAACTGGCTAAAGACCTGACTTTCGATGTCCTCTTTTTCTATATCTTCTATTGCTTCTGCCTCTATTAATTCATGAGCTCTCTTGTTCTCTTCTGCAGAAAGAAACTCCTTGGAATGCATATTTTCTTCTTCATTTTCAGCAAATTCTTCAGAGTCCTTTAGTTCGTCATTTCCATCTTGTTCATGTGCCTCTTGATTCTCCAATTCACAGTCCTTTTAATGGTAAGAAAATTTGGTACAACTAGAGGCAAAGTAGTGTAGGCTATCCACCAAGTGTTTTTGGTAATTTACATCTCTAAATGTGTCAAATGTGATCATATTTTGATATTCCCAAAGCCAAAGTTCAATCATTTCAACTAACATACTTTAAAAATAGGACAACTAATACCAAGACCATTAAACCATAAATCTGAGTTCTCAACTCTCTCATAGTGAAATGCACACTAACTGAATTGTTACTAGAGATGGTATAAGTTTCAGTTATTTAATATTTACTAGGCCACATCCTAGGTGCTGTCTGGAAGCTACTGCTTCAAAGAAATGACTTGATTTATCCATGTGCCATAGGTTGATTTAACTTCAAAGACGTTTATTTCTAATTAATAATAAGGAACTCCCAACTGCTGCATCATTGTCTGTCTTTGAAAAGTATCCAAATAACGAATTTAAATGTACTGGTTTTGAAATTTACCACTGTGCCACAATGTCAATTAGCCAGGGAAACATAGATTGAGATTGGGCCCTTTCAAGTTTATGGATACATGGTATTTCAGTGGAAACAAAAGCAGCACTCTGCTTAATTTCTTCTTTGATTAACTGTAAAGAAAGGAGTGAAAGCAATAAACATTCCTTCCTCCTTTCCTATTATTACAGCAAAAATCTAGCTGATTTAAGAAAAAGTTTCTGGGTTAAAGGTGAAAAGGGCAGAGAAAGCATTCATATCTGAACTGCAGTGAGGGAACAAAAATTTCTATTGAGGGAAGTGGGCATAGAGAAGGGATATGATTGTTTTTAGAATGTGGAGTGTTTGGGGAGAAGGGCATCTCTGGTTCGACCAGCCTTATCACAGTATGAGTGGGGGAACCTTCAAGGTTGAAAATGGAATAGGTGGTTGTATAATGACAGAATAGGTACAAAAAAGATCAAGGGGAGTCACTGAGGAAATTTCATATTGTGAAGTGCCAACTTTGACCAATGTCCTCTTATCCACAGAAGGAATTCCTATACTATTCAGATATTTAGATAACAGGTGATATTTATCCACCACTATTGTATAAATTCCAGAATTACAAGCTCTGTGAGATAAGGAAAATAGATTCACTTAATTTCTGTCAAATACATCACATACACTGATACTTCCAAAGTAAAACAAGAAATATTTTTAAAATGGAAGATATAATTAAATAGGATTTTTAAAAACATTCTTTTGCTCTTCTAGATATGACCAAGTTTACTTAATAACACAAAGGCATCCTTTGCAGCACATATAAGAGACAGTACTATTATTCTTCTGAATAGAAGTATGTATCTCCTTGTAACATATCAAATGTAACATTTTTATGAACTGAAGAGCTGACAGTTAGACAATCAAAAATTAAAAGTTTTTTCACTAAATCACAATACTTTTCCAGTTTATGGGAAAACTCCTTAATCAACACTTACTAGTGAAGACAACTAGAGAAAATAAGAACAAGGGAACAAACCTAATGGAAGATATACCACAGGATAACAGAATATCAAAATGGAAGCGTTTTCAAGAGGTCAAACAAAAGCTGGTTACAGGCATGCAATTCGGCACTTTTAATGGATTTCTGGGCAAATAGTTCTTAAAATGATCTGATTTCAAGGTTAACTCCTCAATCAAACACTTCTTTCTCTCCATGCCTGGCCTTCAAGTAAAAGGTGCAAAGTGTGGGTTGTATGGTGTGTGTGAATTGGTTTATAGTGGGTGGAGTGGAAAGGTAGCAGGTAGGAGAGATGAGTGGGTGAGCGGACATGAGCTGATTTCGTGTCAAAGATATTCATGACATCATGACATTATGGACTAACTATACACAGAAAACAATATATGGTGGTACAAATGTACATAATTTAAGAAGCACTATGCTCACTAAGTAATTTAGTATTTAAGTATTTCTGTAAATACCACAATACTTAAGAACTAACAATGAGTAAGCAGATCCCTTTTTATTAAAAGCAAAACAAATTTTAAAAACCCAACCACAATAAAAAAATAACCTGTTCTATATAATTAAAATTATACACTTTTTTTTTCTGGCCGGTCAGTTTTGAAGTTCATTCCTTTTCAGCCAAAAAGCCTGGTTTATTTATATTTAAAGGGCAATACAAATTTCTTAATTTGATCTGTGTCAAATAGTAACATACCAGCAATTTTCTCTCTCCATTATAAGGTCTATATTAATCTAAGTTCTGTATACCATATACAAAAACTAAATGCAATGAATAGATAAAAAGTAAATTAGCAATATCCTTCACTGTGGTATCTTGTCCACAAGAACTAACATATCATTTGCCTGGTCGCTGTTCCTCTGGCCTCTAAAGCCGAAAGTCTCAAATTTCTGCTTAAGGCCTGGACAAACAGACTATTTTTAGCTTTATGTCTCAGTAAACAAAAGAAAGGGTTATTATTTATTATATGTCTCAATTATGAAAGTTAAGGAAATTGACAATATTATATAAACATCTTTAACCTACACACTTCAGTGTCTACTGTTCAAGTGCATAAAACTCATCATGCAAAATACTAGGCTCAAAATAAACATCTTAACCTGAATAATCAACGCTTTACCTTGACAAAAGCATCATCTTCCACAGAAGCATCTCCACTCAACTCATCTGCTTCTTGCTTTTTACCTGCGAAAGAGGGAAAATGGGCTAACAACCAATATTTTATCACTTTAAGAGCAAAAACATTTAGTTTGCCCTGCAATAATATCACTCTCCACTTCCAAATCTTCTGACAAAGCTAATGTCAACTACTTGGAATCCACCTAGTCAGAGCCGTCCCAAACAAAACTGTCATGCTATGCTGTCTCAATGAAATATACTGTGCACAAAATCCTACACAAGACCCCCTCATCTTAACTGACCTGACATACATTGTACCTTTTTCTTTACACCACTTGAATTCTGTCTCCAATTCTCTCAGAAGTTGTAGTCCTTTTCAATGGCATTCTACTTACTAACTGTATACATAACCAGACACCTAATAGCTAAGTTCAGAGCTCATATTTTCCACAAAGCCTTTCCTAAATTTTTACTCTTCAACAAGTTTCCTCTGAAATAAAAATCCTCACCCTTCAATCTCCACCTTACAATCATCAGTTGATTACATGTTGCCTAGTACTGTTTCAAGTACATCTTGCCTCCTCATGTGGAGAAGAAATTTCTTTTTTTTTTTTTTTGAGTTGGAGTCTCACTCTGTCACTCAGACTGGAGTGCAGTGGCCGCTCCCAGCCACCAAAGCCTCGACCTGCTGGGCTCCGGCGATCCTTCCGCCTCAGCCTTCCAAGTAACTGGAACTACAGGCACGCGCTACCACACCCGGCTAGTTTTTTGATTTATTGTAGAGATGAGGTCTCGCCAAGTAGCCCAGGGGAGTCTTGAACCCCCGGGCTCAGGCATTCCACTCACCTCAGCCTCCCAAAGCACGGGATTACAGGCTGAGCCACCAAGCCCTGCTGAGAAGAAATTTCTTAAGTACAATGACTGCTTTTATGCTAATTCTGTATTTCTCCAAAAGCCTAAATATAAATAGTGCTGGACACTTAACATAATGACTGATTTAAGGCAAGTAGTAATTACTTCAAAGGGAAAACTGTCGATGGCTTTCAAATAGACTACAGACCTTCTCTGCCCAAATCTCATCTTCAAAATTTTGCTAATCAGTGACTGGAAATTTAAAAAAGTTTCCCACATTAAAAAGTTTCCACGGCCAGTCACAGTGGTTCATATCTGTAATTCCAGCACTTTTGGAGGCGGAGGCGAGAGGATTGCCTGAACCCAGGAGTTTGAGACCAGCCTGGGCAACATGGCAAGACCTCATCTATACAATAAATCAACAAATCTGCCAGGCATGGTAGCATGCACCTGTAGTCCTGGCTATTTGGAATGCTGAGACAGAAGAATTGCCTGAGTCCAGTAGGTCGAGGCTGTGGTGAGCTGTGATCACAGCACTGCACTCCAGCCTGGGCGACAGAGTGAGACTCCAACTCAAAGAAAAAAGTTTCCCCCAGAACCAATGAACAAAAACCAAAAAATCCATAATGTAGCAAAAATGCTGCAAAAAACACAGCTGCTGGAACTTTATTATTTAAAATTTATTTTTAATTTTTCCATTTGTCTTGAAATGTAAAATCGTTACTCCTTCCTAAGGCCAACTAATAAACTTTCTCCTTTTCCAAAACAGGCACAAACAGTGCTACTATCAAGCTGAAGCTTCAGTGACCCAGGGTGGAGGTTTAGCTGTTGAGGTAAGTGTCAAAAAAGTCAAGATACCTCCCCTCCCCTAGTCTCCTCTCTATTCCCTGTCACCTACTCCCAATTCTAAACCTCTTCCAAGAGTGAGTGACAAAAATAGAAACAAGATGCAGGTCAGGCGTGGTGGCTCACGCCTATAATCCCAGCACTTTGGGAGGCCGAGGTGAGAGGATTTCCTGAGTCCACAGGTTCAAGACCAGCCTGGGCGGGGGTTCAGTGGTTCAGCCTGTAATCCCAGCACTTTGGGACGCCAAGGCGAGTAGATTGCCTGAGTCCGCGGGTTCGAGACCAGACCAGGCAACTTGGCGAGACCTTGTCTCTATAATAAATCAAAAATTAGCCGGGCATGGTAGCACGCACCTGTAGTTCGGGCTACTTGGAAGGCCGAGGCAGAAGGATCGCCGGAGCCCAGCGACAGAGTGAGACTCCAACTCAAAAAAATAAAAAAAAAAAGACCAGCCTGGGTAACTTAGTGAGACCTCATCTCTACAATAAATCAAAAATCTGGCTGGGCGTGGTGGTTCATGCCCGTAGTTCCAGCTACTTGGAAGGCTGAGGTGGAAGAATCACTTGAGCCCAGCAGGTCGAGGCTGTTGTGGCCATGAGCATGCCACTGCACTCCAGCCTGGGTGACACAGTAAAACTTCAACTAAAAAAAAAAAAAAAAAAAAGAGAGAGAGAGAGAGAAAGATGCTGGTTCTTGCAGATATGCGGAAAACAAGATTAAGAGTGGGGATTTTTCTTCCACCCAAGTAATATCAGAAGGATTGTGAGAATCAAATGAGAAATGAAGCATGGAGTTTAGTACTGTGTGAACTTAATTATAATGCTATGTTTGCATTTTAGGGAAAACACAAACTTCTGGCTTACTATGCCCTTTCTAGATTAAAGCTTTGAATCTAATTTTACAATTATTGTCATCATACGCTTTACCATCAGATTTAATTTGCAAATGAGAATTTCGCACAACAAAAAAGCTGATTATTTTGTCCTAAAGTCTAAAATTAGATGTTACTAAAAGGCTAATCACTAAAAAATCCTGTTCATCAAAAAGTATTTAATTTATTAAAGAAAAAAAAGTAGCCAGGCACAGTGGCTCATACCTGCAATCGCAGCACTTTGGGAGGCTGAGTACAGGAGCTCGAGACCAACCTGGGCAACATGGTGAGACCTTGTCTCTACAATAAATCAAAAAATTAGCCAAGTGTGGTGGCGCCTATAGTCCCAGCCACTTGGAAGGTTGAGGTGGAAGCCTGAATCCAACAGATTGAGGCTGCAGTAGCCGTGAACATGCCACTGCATTCCAGACTGGGTGACAGAGACTCCGACTCAAAAAAAAAAAAGTGAACATGTTCCTATCCTGAAAAAAGAAATAGTATTGGATGAGAAAGAGTTCACTACATTCTTCTATCACATTTAGAGAAAGTTCCATAATATAAAAAAAGATATTACCTTTTGGGAAAAATATGCTTTTGAAAACATCAAATCCTTTCCCATGCACATGCACCACCTAATAACCTAAAGCGCAGGGCTTTTGGCGGATCTCCTTTAGAGCATTCACAAATGCTATTTACTCCTTACAATCATAAACTGCTTTACAATTTGCAAATCTTAAAAAAAAAGTTCAACTGATTTCTCCAAGTACCTATGGTACATGGGGCAGGTTACCACAATTTTACAAAGAAAAAATAAATAAGCCTGAGAGGTTAAATAAGTTTGCCTAAAACTTGGAAACGGCATGGCCAGAACTAGAAGCCAAGACTTCACATTTCCAATTCTAAGTTCTTTTCACTACATTTTATTGTGACCTACATCAAAACAAAAACATTACTCTAGTAAGGAGTGGTTAATTAGTTCAATTTAAAGATATTATCTTTGAAATGGCAACCCTGGATATAATGATAAACTACATACTTATGCACACTCCATGGTGATTTTTACTTGCTTTAGGTTACTCACAGGAAAATTAAATTACACTTCAGCTACAAAAACAATACCAGCAGGTACGACTGCTTAAGGGGCTTCTATGGTCCAGTACTAAGATACATTTTTTAAAAAAATTTATTTTTCTTCTCTTTTAGAGATAGGGTCTCTTCATCACCCAAGCTGGAGTGCAGTGGCATGATCATGGCTCACTGCAGCCTTGACCTCTTGGGCTCAAGTGTCCCTCTCGCCTCAGCCTCGCAAGGAGCTAGAACTAGAGGTACACAATACCACGCCCAGTTAATTTTTTATTTTTTGTAGAGACAGGGTCTCACTATATTGCCCAGGCTGGCAGCAAGCTCCTGGTCTCAAAGGATCCTCCCACCTTGGTCTCCAACTGTTGGGATTACAGGCTGAGCCACTGTACCTGGCTGGATGAATTCTTTATATACACTGATGTACCTGTATTTATTTATTTTATCCTCCTACCTAAGCTCAAACAATTATCCCCATTTCACAAAAGAGAAAGCTGAGACTGAAAAACAAATCAGACCACAAAGTTAGTAAGTGGTAGTGCTTCAATTTCAAACCATTAGACTTTCAAGGAGCTACAATATGCCAGTTGTTTAAAATATTATTTATTTTAGTGTCAACAGAGGATCCCAAAGCCACACCAAAAAAATTTTGAAATACTGAGACTCACAAGAGACAACAAAGTAACTTGCCCCATGACACACAGGCAACAAGAGGCAGAGCTGGGGTATATAAAAAAGGCCTAACTTTGCTATCTCATACTGCTTTAGCTTTCTTTTTTGGGGGGGGATTGGGGGTCTCACTGTCACCCAGGTTGAGGTCAGTGGCTCAGTCACAGTTCAACACAGCCTCAAACTTCTGGGTTCAAGCGATCCCCCCACCTTAGCCTCCTAAGCAGCTAGGACTACAGGTGTGTGCCAACACACCTGTCTAATATTTTGATTTTTTTTTGTAGAGACAAGGTCTCACTGTATTGCCTAGGCTGATATTTCTTCTTTCCTTCTTTTTGTAGAGATAGGGTCTCGTTATATTGCCTAAGCTGGTCTTGAACTTCTGGGCTCAAGCGATCCTCTGTCTCAGCCTCACGAACAGCTGGGACTAGAGGTGCATGCCACCACTCCTGGCCTACCGGGTTTTTGCCCAGGCTGGAGTGCTGTGGCACACTCATGGCCACCCCAGCATCGACCTGCTGAGCTCCGGCAATCCTTTCACCTCAGCCTTCCAAGTAGCTGGAACTTACAAGCCCGCACTACCATGCCCGGCTAATTTTTTTTTATTTATTATAGAGATGAGGTCTCGCCAAGTTGCCTGGTCTGGTCTCGAACCCGTGGGCTCAGGCAATCCACTTGCCTCAGCCTCCCAAAGTGCTGAGATTACAGCCTGAGCCACTGAGATCGGCCAAACCCAGCCTACTGTTTTTAATGGTCATTATCACACAAAAGCACTGAATGTTTTCAATTTGAAATTTTAAAAACTATTAGGACAAGATTTTCAAACAGTGATGAAACTGGAGAATAACCTCATAATTACACAGTGTTTAAGAAAACTGAAATCTTATACTAGCTTTTGACTGCTTTCATAATCTGTAAATTTTGGGCTTGTTTTACAAATATTAATTAGAAACTTTATTGTAATTTATTTTTTGTGTGAAAAAAGTATTATCCTTCCCCCATACAAAATATAACTAATTGTAAAAAGCTATATTTCC
>CAUYQG010064151.1:0-10674 GCA_963574415.1 Tarsius wallacei | reverse complement strand
TGCTGCTGATGACTTTAGAGTCAAGTATGAGACAGAGCTGGCCATGCGCCAGTCCGTGGAGAGCGACATCCATGGATTCCGCGAGGTCACTGATGATACCAATGTCACCCGGCTGCAGCTGGAGGCAGAGATTGAGGCTCTCAAGGAAGAGCTGCTCTTCATGAAGAAGAACCATGAAGAGGAAGTCGAAGGACTACAAGCCCAGATTGCCAGCTCTGGGTTGACCGTGGAGGTAGATGCCCCCAAATCTCAGGACCTCAGCAAGATCATGGCGGACATCCGGGCCCACTATGATGAGCTGACTCAGAAGAACCCAGAGGAGCTGAACAAGTACTGGTCCCAGCAGATCAAGGAGAGCACCACAGTGGCCACCACGTAGTCCGCTGAGATTGGAGCTGCCGAGGTGACACTCACGGAGCTGAAACGTACAGTGGAGTCCTTGGAGATTGACCTGGACTCCATGAGAAACCTGAAGGCCAGCTTGGAGAACAGCCTGAGAGGTGGAGGCCCGCTACGCCATGCAGATGTAACAGCTCAATGGCACCCTGCTGCACCTGGAGTCTGAGCTGGCGCGGACACGGACAGAGGGCCAGTGCCAGGCCCAGGAGTACGAGTCCCTGCTGAACATCAAGGTCAAGCTGGAGGCTGAGATAGCCACCTACCACCGCCTACTAGAAGACGGAGAGGACTTCAGTCTCAGTGATGGCCCAGACAGCAGCAGCTCCATCCAAACCATCCAAAAGACCACCTGCAAGATAGTGGACGGCAAATTGGTGTCTGAGACCAATGACACCAAATTATGAGGCATTGAGGCGGTGGAAACAGGGTGCCCTTTGGGGAAGCAGGAAGCCAATAAAAAGTTCAGAGGTCAAAAAAAAAAAAGAATGGGACGGAGATACTAGAAGTCAGGCAATACTGGGGGATGTTGGCAGTCCAGCCAAGCCACAGTGGAAAGACCTTGTTAACATCTTATTAATATACCAAGCTTTCAGCCAAGATACAGAAAGTTTGTGTCTTAGGCATAAGGACCATGCTCTCAAACAGGATCTGTACATTTTTTTCCTATAAAGGGCCAGTAGTTATTATATCTGATCAATAATTATTTTAGGCCCTATGAACCATACAGTAATGTTCACAATTACTTAACTAGGCTATTGCAGAACAAAAGCAGCCGTAGACAATATGTAAACTAATGGGTGTAGCTGTACATCAATATAACCTTATTTACAAAAGGGGAAGAAGGCAAGACTTAGACAGTTGCTGTAGTCTCTAGAGTAAGGCATACTTTCAGACCACCCCAACAAAGCCGAGAACCCAAGTTCTGTTGAGACCTAGAGGGGAGATAGAGTTTGGAAGTTGAGTCCTGCAGCAATTAGAGGGACTTAGGAAACAAATTCATCCAACAAAGTGAAAGACCAAGCCTACACAAGTTCAAGGTGAGTAACCCATGGTCAAACCACCTTCTGGTCAAAAATCACTGTTTAGGGGAAAATCCAATCCACAATGTCTTCAGTGTACCATTTACCATTATTAGATGTGCAAAGAAATAGGAAAACATTACCAACAGTCATAGGAAACAAACCCCAAATGGCCCAGATGTTGGATTTAGCAGACAAAGCCTTTAAAGCAGCTATTATAAGTATGTTCAAAGAACTAAAGGAACGGTTGTCACAATGAGTGAACATATACGGTGTCTCAGCAGAGAAATTGAAACTATAAAAGAATCAAAATTCTAGAATGGAAAAGTTGAATAACAAAGATGAAAGACTCACAAGATAAGCTTGCAGGAGAATGGAGGTGACAGCAGAAAGAATCAGTGACCTTGAAGACAGATTAATATAGATGGGATGAAGAAAGGGCCAAAAACATATTTGAAGAAATAGTGACTGAATATTTCTAAATTTAATGAAAAAATGAATGTACAGATCCAAGACCCTCCACAAACTTCAAGTAGGATGAGTTCAAAGGAAACCACATCCAGACATACCATAGTCAGTTGCTGAAAACTAAAGACAAAGGGAGAATCTTAAAAGCAGAGAAAAAAGATACATTATATATGAGAATTACATATGACCAACTCCTCATTGGAAACATTCAGACCAAAAGACAAAATACTAAAGGAAAAATTCTATATGTAATGAAAAAGAGCCTTCAGAATGAAGGACAGAATTTAAAAATGGACTGCTTTAGAGTGATGCTGTCCAACGGAAATATAGTGTGAGTTACTTATGTATTTTACAGTTTTTAGTAGGCTGGGCATGGTGGCTCACATAAGAGGATTGCCTGAGTTCGGAGGTTTGAGACCAGCCTGGGCAACTTGGCGAGATCTCGTCTCTACAATAAATTTTTTTAAAAAATTAGTCAGGCGTGGTGGTGTGCACCTGTGGTTCCAACTACTTAGAAGGCTGAGGAGGAAGGATTGCCCAAGCCCAGTAGGTCAAGGCTGCGGTGGCCATGAGTGTACAACTGCACTCTAGCCTGAATGACAGAGTGAGACTCCAACTAAAAAAAAACCCAAAAAACAAAAATCTAACAACAAAAAAAGTTTTTAGTAACTCCATTTTACACATTTTTATACTCTTTAAAACCTGGTATATATTTTATACACTTAAAGAACAACTCAGTTTGGACTAGCCACATTTCAGCAAGTCCCTGTGACTAGTATCTATTATATTGGAATTGGATGGCACAATTTTATAAAAGAGAGAGAGTGAACATACTGCCCGATATCCAGATTCTTTCCCAAGCCATCTTATACATGTTGTGTATATTTAAATTAACTTTCCTAAAACATTTGTCATCTCAAAAAACCTGAAGAGGCTATCTATGATGTATTAAGACAAGTTCATTCCTTCATTCAACCATTTACTCAATAAACATTTACTAAATGCCAGACCCTATTCTAAGAGTTGGAGACATCAACAAGAAAAAGATCCAGTCTTCTTCCTCAGGGAACTCGCAGGCTAGTTGGTACAATAGCCACATTAGCAAACAATTTAATTATAAGTTGATAAGTGTATGTAGGGGGATAAGGGACAAATGGGATTAGTGGGAATTGAGGAAGGATACCATATATCAGAGTTCTTGGTTCCAAGCAACAGAAATTGAGTTTGGCTAATATAAGCAGGAAAGGCGTCTATCGAAAGGTATTAAAGAGCTCATTGGATTGATAGATGACTGTCAAACTTGGCTTGGAAAATAGGTAGTAGCCACAGACCTAGCTAGTGGTGAACAGAGCCAGGGTCACACCTTGGATCTGGCTAGGATGCTGCACTTGGCACCATCACCACTGAATTGGGTTGTGCCCAACTCTTGGCCTTGCATCAAATGTCCATTGTCTACATGCCACGTTTGCATGCGTTCATGGGCCTTGCACCTTTTAGCACTCCTTCAAGATTCTAACATCCATTGACAAAGCCAGGATCAAATGCCAGGAGGAATGAAATGAGAGTATTTTTTCCCCACTCAAAAAAGGGTTTTTGAATATTGAGTGAGCAAAAAATAGTGATCATGCCCCTTATACAGGTTTCGTGGCAAAAGTGTGACCTTGATCTTTTGATTCGGTGATTGCCACTTGGTGTAAGTGCTTGTTGTTGAACCAAACCCAAGATAATGATTGAGCTAAGACTTAAAGGTGAGTAGGAGCTCATGAAATAAACATCGGGGAAAATGTATCCCAAAGAGAATATCTGATAATATTTAAATAAATATATCAAAGATAAATATATGAACACATGATTGAATAAAGTATATATAAAAGCAATTGATTGAATTAAGTATACCAAAAAACATAGTCTTTCAGGGAAAAATAACTCACTTTAACAGAAATATAGAGTTCACATGGGGAGATAATGGCAGACTGGATTCAAGAGGTGGATGGGGCTAGAATTTCAAAGTACCTGCATTTAGAGTATCACAGAGACAAAGCCCCTGCTCTCAGAAAGTTTTTTTTTCATTTCTCAATCTCATTTTATCTTGTGAGGAGCCATTGAGGCATTCTAAAACAGAGTCCCCTAGCATAATGGGTTGGACAGTAGGTTGGAGGAGGTGAAAGCAAGATAAGGTAAGAGACTCACACCTGTCTGGATGAGAAATGATGAGACACCAGACCAAGGCATTGGCAGTGAGAATGGGGAGGGTGGTCTCAGAAACTCCAGCGCCTTCTGAAATTTAAAGCTGTCATGGTTGCAACCCCTCTTTTCCCAGAGTCCTTGACCCCGTGCCTACCCTCTTCAGATGGACAGAACATTAACTCACTGCAGGCTGGACATGCTGGTCTTGCTCCCCCTTCCTTAGTGCCTGTGCCCCACGGCTTTTTTGTTCAGAGCCCTCCTTTCCAGCTCAAGACCACTCGCTGCTCAAGCCCTCAGCAGTGTCTTAACACTGTTGCTTGTTGCTGTCATAGTTTTGGTGAATAACCTGTCCAAATAGGTTAGAGAGCAGAGGTTTTTGTTTTAGGTCATGCAATATCTCCCTGAAGTCGACTGGCAGCTGCTTGAGGGCAGTGACGCTGTGTTGTTCTTCCTTGCACCCTCACACCCTAGAATGGGCCCAGCACAGGGTACCCAGCACATGTTCCCAAAGGCATCATCCCTGACTTTGTAGAGCACACCAGAGGTATGCCTGTGACTGATAACTTCCACCCTCACGCTCCTGCTTGGCTAATCTCTTTAAGCACACACCCTGAGTCACTGTCTGCTCTTAAACCTCCTGCGGCTCCTCGTTTCCTCTTGAACTTTTCTCCTTAGCCTCAGTCCATCAGTCTTTTCACCCCATAATTCCCCAGTAGACAACTCTGCTGTCACCAGACTGGCTCAGAAACAAGCCTCTCTGAGTTCAGATTCTGATTCTTAATTGTCACTCATGCTGATCCTCTGTCCCAAGGACAGCCTCACTCTTC
Source organism: Tarsius wallacei (assembly GCA_963574415.1). NCBI lineage: Eukaryota > Metazoa > Chordata > Mammalia > Primates > Tarsiidae > Tarsius > Tarsius wallacei. The sequence goes on along the minus strand of CAUYQG010064151.1, from coordinate 5,774 downwards.
CCTCTGGTAGTCCGGAACCAAGGACATCCTTCAGATCCAAGAAACCTACCAGGTCCCTTATGGTTCCAGCCCTTGAAGATCTCCCTATGGCTAAATGGTCCTGCCGTCCTAGCTTGTCCTTCAGCAGGGCTAGTGCTGGCTGTTACATGTTTCTTTATCACGCCAAGTGAATTGTGAGCTGCTTGAGGGCCACTGGTTCAAAGGGTACCTGGTACATTTCCAGACATGTGGGGCTTATGAATGCATTTTAGAAAACTGACATAAGGCAAACTGACTTCTATGACTCCCATGTTATCAGATGGTTGCATTCTTCCCATGAACCTTCCCTGCCCCAAATTTTACTGTGTAAGGGATGCTGAGAAGTCTGTCTTTGAAATGACAGCCCAAAGACTTCAATGAGATTTTTAGTGTCTCTTGGTCAACCCCCTGCTGATCCTGAGTCACCACATTGGTGGTGATGCTAAGCCTCACTTTATGATTCACATTCTAAAAATGGGGTGAGGTTTTTACCAAGAAACTAATTCCAGTAGGAACTTAGCCTCACAATTGTTGGGTTCTTCTGTGGGTTTCCAGCTGCTAGCACAGCATTTCTCAAGGCCTGGTATCTTAGGGCTTATTGGAGGTGGCTGTTCTATGGCAGGTACCCAGGATCCATTTCACAGGTTGTAATGAGGGTTCCCTGTAATATGTTTCGTCAGCCTTTCTGGGACTGCTCATTATCTGTAATCAGCCCATGCCTGGTCTGAGATGGACAAGCTAAAAAAAGGATAGATAAGTCTTTAGGGCTATTATTTCATTCATACTTTCTGGGTCGTGGTCTTGGCTCCTCGCCAGAATATACCTGTGTCGATAAAGAGGAGGTTTTAGGGTCTGTATTCTGGGGCCTGTAACTGAGCACACGACTCCACTTAGCGTTCAGTTACTGTTTTCTAACAGTAACTGAAAGGGGAAATAACTAAAACCAGAATGTGTAAATGACAGAAATGGGCTGACTTCATGGAGTGTGCATTCTAGACCCAAGACTTCCATCAACAAACTGCTACCTTGGTACGTCACTTAACAATGGCAGCAGTGATGGCTATGGCTGAGTTGGTAAAAGGTTTGGAATGGGGGTCTGGCACACAGTAAGTCCTCTGTAAGGTCACCTGCTATTGTCATTGTTATGGTTACAAAGGATTTATTACACCCAGTACTAAGCACTTGGCATGTATTATCTCATTTAATCCTTAGAATTGTGGAGCAATTTTTATTATTTTTGCTGTACAAAGTTGAACTGAGGCTTAAACAGGTTGAATTATGAGTCTAAGACTGTACAGGCCTCAAATCCAGACAGTCTAATTCCAGGCCCATGATCACAATCTCTTGTTACACTTGGTTTCCTTAGGCCTTGGTTTTCTCATCTGTAACACTTGGAAGCTGTTGATCTTTAAAACCTCCCGATTCTAAAATTTCCAGGTATTTCTCCCATTACTGTCACCCTTTCCTTCTCTTCCTCCCTTGACCCCCCCCACCTATCCATGAATTTCGCTGGGTTCATCATCACGGGATCAGCAGAATGTCATCCCCATTGAATGATGACACTGCATGTGTCAGCACATGAACTCGTATTGTGGCTTTCTTTTTTGAAGAGGCGGTAGGGGGACTGTTTTACATGCTGCTGTCATTGTGAGAGGAGGAATCTGACTCTTCAGTTTTACTATCTTAACTTGGCCTGCAGCCATAGCCACACTGAGTGACACTAACATTTGACAGGGTTTGAGGAAGGCGTCGCAGGCAGAATCCTGTGGGAATCAGCTCTGTGACTGTGGGCTCTGCACTGCTATCTGCTAAGATCTGGCTTAGGCACCTGCACTCTCCAGGCTGTTCACACATCTGGTCCGTGATCGGTAAGGATCTTAAGAGAGGAACTTGGAGAAGAAACTTCCTTTGTACAACTTGGGTATTCTGGCAGACTTCCATGTGGGAAGTTCCCAGGACATTTCATTATAGTTACATTGTAGTTGATATTTGTAAAGTACCATAGTTGGGTGATAGTCTGTAATACACTGTTCTATATAGTCTATATTCTATATAGCCTATGTAATATATACCATATTCTGTAGTACTTTGTTTGTGGCTGTGAACCAAAGGTGATATAGTGTTTTGGCAGCAGCAGCAGACCTGTGTTCAAGGTCTGGATCTGTCACTTTCCAGCTGGGTGCATCTAATACACCTGCTTGTTATGGCTTCTACGTGATTCTTTTTTTTTTTTTTTTTGAGTCAGAGTCTTACTCTGTCGCCCAGGCTGGAGTGCAGTGGCATACTGCTCGTGGCCACCATAGCCTCAACCTGCTGGGCTCAGGCAGTCTTTCCACCTCAGCCTTCCAAGTAGCTGGAACTACAGGCATGCGCCACCACACCCAGCTAATTTTTTGATTTATTGTAGAGATGAGGTCTTGCCATGTTGCTCAGGCTGATCTCGAACCCCTGAACTCAGACAATCCTCTCGCCTCCACCTCCCAAAAGTGCTAGGATTATAGGCGTGAACCACTGTGCCCAGCCTGTGATTATTTTTTAGGTGGGATCTTATTATGAAAAATATGAGTCAGTTTGTCACTGTCTTGAGAATCGTGGATTATTTTGCTTAGAAGTTTGGAGGAAACATTTTAGGAACCTTAAAGTACCAAATAAGAACCTGGAAATACTAAAAGTGTTGGATAAGTCACTTAATTTCTCTCAGCTTGGATTTCTTCATCTGTAGAAAATTCTAGCACTGCCTGTCCTACTTAACTAATATAAGTGACTGTTGAATCAAATGAAATATGGTATGAGAATGTGTTTCTAAAAATTACAAATTCTATGTAAACATTGGTTGAAGAAGTATCACACAACAAAGCTAATTGTTTTAATCACCAAAAAAGCAAAAGCTTAAATTAATGTTTCTACTCTGATTTTTCCCAGTGTGGATAATTTACTACAGATAATAACTTGTAGTAAAATTTCCTAAGTTTTTTATTTTTATTGTGCACCAATTGGAAGGCAGTGAATTAAGTTATTCTGGAAACTATCTGAATATTGTATGTATTCAGTTAATAAGAACTAATATTGTTCAAGGCATACAGTCTAAGCTCTTTTGTTGAAAGTGCATTAATTTTGCATTAATTCATATTTTATTAATCGATTATTAATTGAGAGTTAGGTTCAAGTTGCAAAAAGACCATATGCAAAAAGTATAAACAGGCTAGACACAGTGGCTCATGCCTGTAATCCCAGTACTTTGGGAGGGTGAGGTTGCAGAACTGCTTGAGCCCAGAAGTTCAAGACTATCCTGGGCAACATAGCGAGGGTCCATAAAAAATTTAAAGAATAGCCGGGCTCGGTGGCTCAGCCTGTAATCCCGCGCCTTGGGAGGCTGAGGTGAGTGGATTGCCTGAGCCCGCGGGTTCGAGACCCGCCTGGGCAGGTGAAACCTCATTTCTACAATAAATCAAAAAAATTAGCCGGGTGTGGTAGCGCACGCCTGTAGTTCCGGCTACTTGGAAGGCTGAGGTGGAAGGATCGCCGGAGCCCAGCAAGTCGAGGCTGCGGTGGCCGGAAGCGGCCACTGCACTCCAGTCTGGGCGACGGAGTGAGACACCAACTCAAAAAAAAAAAAAAAAAAAAAATTAAAGAAATAGCCACATGTGATGGCATATACCTGTAGTGCCAGCTACTTGCAAGACTGGGGTGGGAGGAAAACTTGAGCCCATAGCTATTGTGAGCTACGTTCATGCCACTGCCCTCCAGCCTGGGCGACAGAACGAGACCCTCTCTCTAAAGAAAATAAAATAGCATAAACAAAATTATAAGCCAACTGAGTATCCTTCTGAATACATAGAACATAATTGCAGTGTGAGTAAAGGCAAGACCTGTATATACTAATGCAAATTGGCCTAGGTTGAAAATATATTTCCATAACTCACATTTTTAACTAAAGCAAATATTCCCTATCCTCTTACTCAAAATAAACAAGATGACACCATTTCTGTTTTTCTTGATTGGTAAACCACGCTTGGAGATACCATCTGGAGATTGTTGGGTTTCTGCCAAAGATTGAAATCAGACTGGCAAAGAGTTACCTGCCCAAGGCAAGAAACTGCACTGATTTCATAGGAAAGCATGTGCTTTTATTTCACCATCTGGTAAAAAAAAAGTGAAAGTATTTAGAAAAGTTTTATTATTTGTTTTGCAACAATAGCACTGGTTATAGATAACAGTATTTCCGAAATATAATTGGGGAAATGAGTGAATCTAATTCCTGAAATTTGTGTAATTATTTACAAGTTTGATATGAAGACTTAGCTAGAGATCTTGATGATAAAGGAAGATATTTTAGAATAAAAGTTGGAGTCAGGCAAACTTCTCGGGTCCCCTTCCACTGTGGGAGTTTTTCTGTCTTCTCAATAAATCCTACTTTCAAATAACAGTTGAGGGAGTAGAAGTAGAAAGAAGTAAAGCAATGGAAACCACCTCAGGCCTCCTTGTGAGCAGTGCTATAAGCCCTAGAAGTGTGTGGATTGGGTATAACATGGCAATTATCCTTTTTGTCTTTTTTTAAACAGATTTCTGCATGACAGATTCACCAGTGTCGAGAAGGGCTAGTCTGTCTACGTTCTGAGTATTGCCCTTGGCAAGACCCGTGAAACAGGCCCAAGGTCCAAGTCCATCGTGTCACCATACCCTCACCTCACCCCAGACAGTATTCTGGGGTCCACTCGAGTCAGTAGTGTGAAGATGACCAGCACCTTCCTAGCATGACGACTGTGGATCATGTGATAGCTACCCACCAGTCAGAGTGGGTTTCCTTCAATGAAGACCCTCTGTTTCCAGCCCCCTCCGAGGGTAAGAAGTGCTTTTATTTCCTAATGTGAAGAGGTTGGCAAAAACCATGCCTGTTTGCTAGGGCTTCTACTTGATGACTCTTTGGGTGGGATATTAATATGAAAAAAAGAGCCGGTTTGTCAATGTCCTAAGATGTGTGAATTCTTCTACTTAAGAAGCATGAGGACATGCCTTAGGGAACTCAGGGTCCTAAAAAGAGGCCTGGAAACCCCAAAAGGATTCACTTTTTCTTCCAAGAAACAGAAACTTATACTTACAAAGTGCTTTACTCTCAGCCTTTTTATTTTTTTTTTAATTTGTTTATTTACTTACTTTATTTTATTATAAAGATGTGGGGTACAAGTCAGGATTAGGTACATATGTAATATATGTACAGGTGAAGTTTGGGCCTTCAACTGGTCCTCACTTCCCCTGGTTTAGGATCAGGCACACTTTGTGTTGTTACATACCCCCCCTTCCTTCCTCCCAGGCAGTGTCCCATGACTGCCAATTCCTCCCTTGTGCTTTTGTGATTAATGTTCAGGTTATGAGTGAGCACATGTGATAATCAGTTATTTGCTGCATTATTCACAATAGCAAAAACCTGGAACCAACCCTTATGCCCATCAAAAGTAAACTGGATAAAGAAAGTGTGCACTAGGCTTGGTGACTCACCCTGTAATCCCGCGATTTGGGAGGTTGAGGTGAGTCGATTGCCTGAGCCCGCAGGTTCGAGATCCGCCTAAGCAACTTGGCAAGACCTTGTCTCTATACTAAATCAAAAATTAGCCGGGCGTGGTAGCGCGCGCCTGTAGTTCCAGCTACTTGGACAGCTGAGGCAGAAGGATCGCCGGAGCTCAGCAGGTCGAGGCTGCGGTGGCCGGGAGCAGCCTCTGCACTCCAGTCTGGGCGACGGAGTGAGAATCCAACTCAAA
>CAUYQG010064148.1:0-12372 GCA_963574415.1 Tarsius wallacei | reverse complement strand
ACAAAACACGACTTGAGACACACCACTGTAATTTCCCCTTATATCTGTATTATATACGATGGTATTTGAACAATACTATATAATACTATTTGTGTCATTTAAAGAGCACATTCAAATCTGCTATCTGTAGGAGAGAACAGGTCTGACTGAAATGCACAGGCTTATTGAAGAAATAAGTACCTGAGCTGAGTTTTAGAGAGGGGATGGGACTTTGGAGGTGATGACAGCATGCTCTGGGTAGACGGAGCAGCAATGCCCACCAAGACAGGACAGCAGGAGGCCTGTCCAGGTAATAAGGAGCATGCAGTGCAGCTGCCACATTTCACTATGAAGCCAACGGCTGGCATTAAGTAAGCCTCAGATGTCTAAGAACTTTTAAAATTATAAGCAAAGTGACCCAAAGAGAGGTGCCAAAGAGAGGTGTGTGACGATAAGCTCTGGTGGGCTGAGCTACTGTTGCACCAGCCCCCACGTGGCTCTCTTTCTGATGAGGACAGGTCTGGGCAAGGTACTGGGATCAATTCTGAACTTCATACCTATGTTTTCCATTAAAACTGACTTGGGGCTAGGCACGGTAGCTCATGCCTGTCATCTCAGCACTTTGGGAGACTGCAGTGGGAGGACTGTTTGAGCCTAGGTGTTTAAGACCAGCCTAGACAACATAGTGAGCCCTCGTCTCTACAAAAAAAATTAAAAAAAGATTAGCCAGGAGTCGTGTGCCTGTAACCATAGCTACTCGGGAGACTGAGGGGGAAGGACCGCCTGAGCCCAGGAGGTCGAAGATGTGTTGAGCCACGATGGTTTCACGGCACTCCAGCCTGAGTGACAGAGTGAGACCCCAACTCAAAACAAAAATAAAAACAAAAACAAAACTGAGTTGGACAAGTTAATATCTTCAAAGCCGTCTAAGAATATTTGTATTTATTTTAAACCTGGCTGCAATTCTAGTTAGAAACACTTATTGAAGCTTACTCTATGCAGATGTTTTTCTAAGTGCTTTACAAGTACTAACTCAGTCACTCTTCACAAAATCCCATGAGGTGGGCAACAAGAGGTTCCAGGTGGGCAGATGAAGAGTGGAAGTGCAGAGTGGGGAGGCCAGTGGCTCGAGGTGAGGACCTGGCCACAAACCCAGGCAGTCAGGTTCAGCACTAGTGCTTCGACTACACCTCCGCACAGCTTCTTAGTATGGGCCAGCACAAAGAGACTCTTCCTGTACCATCAAATGCTACTACAGAACTCCTGGGAGGCTACACAGGTAACAGAACAAAAGAACAACCCCCGCTCCCTTTTTTTTTGAGTTGGAGTCTCACCCTGTCGCCCAGACTGGAGTGCAGTGGCCACTCCCAGCCACTGCAGCCTCGACCTGCTGGGCTCCGGTGATCCTTCCACCTCAGTCTTCCAAGTAGCTGGAACTACAGGCGCGCGCTACCATGCCCAGCTAATTTTTTGATTTATTGTAGAGATGAGGTCTTGCCAAGTTGCCCAGGCGGGTCTCGAACCCGTGGGTTCAGGCAATCCACTCACCTCAGCCTCCCAAAGCACTGGGATTACAGGCTGAGCCACTGAGCCCAGCTAGAACAAACCCCTTTAGCCCTGGCCTGGCCTGCTGTGGTTTAGCAAGTGCGGGTACTTTGCACACCATCAAGAACAACATGTGTTTACGTACTCTCTGTGCCAGTCATAAATCTGATGAATGTTGCCAAACACAATCTTGTCTTTTCCTTTCATATCATCAGGAACACCATCTTCTTTCATAAGTGCCATGTAACCCTATAAATGAATGGTTAAAAGTAAGCGTATTTCATGAAATGTGTTTGGATCAAGTAGTGGCTTATTGATGAATAGTTACAGAGGACAAAATTGACATATGCACCGTCTTGTAGCTCGTTCTTTATTTTAAAACAAACACACAAACAAAAAACTCTATATGAAGAGAGTCCTTAACTGGTACTTGAACTATACCACTATATCATTGCTGTAATTTTCTCTCCCTGAACTGTTCGGCATTCATAGATCAAAATTTTTCTAAGAAACTAAGAAGTTAAAATAAATATAAATGGTTTCATGAAAACAAATAGTCTTATTAGCTTGTAAATGTTAAATATTTGGTTGGAACCACATTTTCTGTTTTCAGCATTTTATTTATCTCATATAAACAGAAATTATACACCCAAAGAGGATTGTCTCATACATTTTTATTTTTTATTACAGAGATGTAGGGTCCAAGTGAGGGTTAACTACATAGGTAGGCTGCATGCAGGTGAAGTTTGGGCTTCTAATTGGCCCTCACTCCACTGGGTAGCGGATCATGATGGAGTATTAAGCAACTATAAAGAACAACAAAATCATGGACTTTGCAGCAAGTTGGATGGAGTTGGAGACTATCATACTAAGTGAACTAACACAGAAATAAAGAACTGAATACCTCATGTTCTCACTCATAAGTGGGCCCTGCACACTAGTTACAAAAATCGCCTTTTAAAAAATTGAGTTTATAAATCTGATAGTGCCTTGAATTCAGTGGGGATTAGCCAGGAGATGACTCTAGGCTAGTATGAAAGGCAGTGGTTTAGCTATGGCAAACACAGTGACCAGCAACATCTGGTCAATGAAGATGGCGATGTAAAAAATGTCTGCTCAAAACTATCAGTAAATGACCCGGTACAGCCATAGAACAAGCTCTGAGCATGTGTGGATTCTGGATGGAACTGAATTCACAGCTTGGCCACAGTGACTTTTCAAACAGTCATTTATAACCAGAACTAACTCATTTCTGTAGTGATAGCCACACTTGTGAAATAATTCAAGACAGGATTCCCATCTAATACATGCAATGGTTAGATATAACAATTTAAAAACTGAATTGTAGAAGAGGATTGCCTGAGTCCATGGGTTTGAGACCAACCTGGGCAACTTGGTGAGACCTCACCTCTATAATAAATAAAAAAAAATTAGCTGGGCATGGTAGTGCAAGCCAGTAATTCCAGCTACTTGGAAGGCTAAGGTAGAAGGATAGTCTGAGCCCAGCAGGTCAAGGCTGCGGAGGCTGTGAGCAGTGTGCCACTGCACTCCAGTCTGGGTGACAGAGTGAGACTCCAACTCAAAATATAAAAATAAAAATAAAATCCCCAGAGCAGGCTGGGTGCAGTGGCTCACACTCATAAATCCTAGCACTTTTGGGAAGCTGAGGTGGGAGGATTACTTGAGGCCAGGAGTCCAAGACCAGCCTGGGCAACATAGGGAGACCTTGTCTCTACAAAAAAAGAAAAAGATTAGTCGGGCACGGTAGTGTGCCTGTAGTTCCAGTTACTTGGGAGGCTGAGGTGGGAGGATTGCATGAGCCCGGGAGTTTGAGGCTTACATTGAGCTATAATTGCATCACTGTACTCCAGCCTGGGCAACTGAGCAAAGCCTTGCAACCAAATAAATACATTAAAAAAAACCCCCAAAAACTCAAAACTTAATTGTAAAAAGAAAAGATCACATCAAGATGCATTATGCAAGAAAAAGCATTTACAACTGAATAGAGATGATTAAGATAACTAGCTAAATTTTAATTTTTGGATTTTTTTTAAATTTGTAAAAAATGATTTATCAATTCCATTTTTGTATAAAACACCTGGGAGAAATCTAGCCAATCAACACACAACTGGCACCACATGAAAAGGTATTTTTATCAAATTTTGAGTCTAAGAACATACAAAATGTTTCTTTTATCATGTCTACAGCAATTATCTATGCTTTTCCATTTAACTGTTGTTAGAAATTCCACATATCCCATTGTTTCTTCTGTCTCATTTACAGTACAATGACGGGGAGGAAGAAGAGGGTTGGTTAAATTAACTCCTAAGCAGTTTGGGGTATCAGTGTTAACTGTCTAAAATGATACTTCCTTGGAAAACCTTGGGGCTGATATCAGGTTATTAAATCTCTGAAAATACATACCTCAACCACATAGCCAAGGTCCCGAACATAGTCACGCTCTGTCTCCACTAATTCTTGCAAAACGTAGCTAGAAAGACAGAGAAAAAAGTATTTGTAATCAAACTCTATAAACATAAAAAATAAAGTATTTGCTATTAAAAAAAAGTTGTTCTTTTTTTTTTTTTTTCACTTTTGCTCCTGTTATGACAGACTTTTTCTGGGACTGAATAGTAATATATCAAATTTGCACAACTAAGTCTTAAATTCTAGAGTGTTACAAATCACTTACAGGTTCCAGTAAGACCCATGAGAGCTCCAGCAATCACAAGACACATACGCACACGTGCATGGGTGCAATAGGGGCAAATTAACCCTACTGAATTCTGATCACATATATGAACAACAAAGAGAGGCTTAGATATAACTTTGTTATAAAGTCATGACATTAAAGAAAGTGGCTTTAAGAAAAAAAAAAAAGATTAAGTCGTTTTAAACTTCACTAGACAGGCCAGGCCTGGTGACTCAGCCTGTAACCCCAGCACTCTGGGAGGCTGAGGCGAGTGGACTGCCTGAGCCTGCAGGTTCGAGACCAGCTGGGGCAACTTGGCGAGACCCTGTCTCTACAATAAATCAAAAATTTATCTGGGTGTGGTAGCGTGCGCCTGTAGTTTTGGCTACTTGGAAGGCTGAGGCGGAAGGATCACCAGAGCCCAGCAGGTTGATGCTGGAGTGGCGGTGAGTGTGCCACTGCACTCCAGCCTGGGCGACAGAGTGAGACTCCAACTCAAAAAAAAAACAAAAACAAAACCATTTCACTAGACATACATAAAAAAACTTTAACTCAGATTTTTAAAACCTTGGATCTAATATCTAATAACAACGCTCAGAAGTATCTGTTTGTAAAATTCAGCAAATGTTTAATAAAGGCCACTCAGGTAAGCAAACAACCTCAAGGTCTGAGAAGGTTCATTCCCTTGTTCATTCATTCATTTAACCAACATCAACCTGGCACCTCCATGGGCCCAACAGCCATCCGAGGTGCTGGGATTCCCATTGAATAAAACTAAGTCTCCACTCTCATGCAGCTTACAGCTTTTTCTCTTTTCCAAAGGCAAGTTTAAACCTTTTGCAACATTTTTCAGGATTTTTTTTTTTTTTTTTTTACCATAAGTTCCTTTACTGGAATTGAGAAATGCTACCACTAAGGTATGTTTGAAAAATAATTCATGTTTTTGGGACTGGTTCTAATTTTGTTACCTTCTTTTTCTTTCACAACCATGTATACAATAAAAAGTCTAGGAGTTTCTCACCAGAAGTAACAAGATAGCTTTGATTTGTGCCATGCTTATTTATAAAGTATAACATACACATCAAACCACAGACTCTATGGCTATGGTTTCTGGCGCCTTCTGAGGCTCTGAGTCCATTACACACATGTGCAATGACTCAGCTGGAGACCCTGGCACTCCTCACTATGTTAATTCACAGCTGAATCCCAGGCACGCTTTTGAAGGTGACAAAGGCAGAAGGGAACCCATAAAACAAGAAAAGGAAAACATTTCTGTCTTACTGCCTTCGCTTTAAAGAGCTGGACTTCCTTTCTTCCATCTCATCAATGGGCGAGGAGGAAGAGAGAAGGGAGTTGTCCGAAGGGTTGAAGGAAGGGCTGCTACTGTCACCCTGGTCAACCAGGAGTGAGCTGGGACGATCTTCCAGAGCCTGGAAGAAATTCAGAGAATTGGCAACACTTACTGCCTCCAGCCCATACAGGCTGAAATTGGGATGAGAAAACCTCCTAAGTCAGAAAAAACAGAAGACGTGTTTGTACAATTGTAAGATCTTTATGTTTAAGAAATTACACAGTATTTAACAGCACAAAAAACTAATATCGATACAAAAATTGAATCAAAGAAGCTGAGCAAAAGAGGAAAGATAGAATGGAAAGTATAATAAATTTACATACATTAATATATTCTATTCCTTGTTTACCAAATAGTCAGAAATGATATTCTTGCTTGCATCAGGGCACTGCACCCATTTTTGGATATACCACGCATTCTGAATCTAGCAATTTATTTGTGGCTATATTCCTGCCAAATGCAAGTACAAGCACGTCAGAAGTGTGAAGGGCAAGCCAGTGTGGTGCCTGAAGAGGGTGCCCAATTCCTTGTTGGTGGGCTATGTGGCAACATCAGAAGAACGCAGTTTATGCGACTTGGTTTGTTTCCTGATTATTCATGAAGCCTTCACTCATACTTCAACGAGCCCAGACCACGCTGCTAAAATTAATCTTTATATTACAACTTCCTTTCTACTACTACTCCTTTTTTTTTTCTTTAAGAGGTAGTGCCTTGAAATCACTGGCAGGGACTAGCCTGTAGATGGCTCTAGACCAGCAGGAAAGGCAGTGGTTTAGCTATGGCTACACAGTGATCAGCTACCTCTGGTCAATGAAGATGGCGATGTAGTCTGTGTAAAACTATCAGTAAATGACCTGATGCAGTCACACGTCACGCTCTGAACACATGTGGTCTCACTCTGCCACCCAGGCCGGAGTGCAGTGGCATGATCATAGCTCACTATAGACTTGAACTCCTAGGCTTCAAGGCATTCTCCTGCCTCAGCCTCCTGAGTAGCTAGAACTACAGGTGCACACTGCCATGCCTGGTTAATTAAAAAAATTTTTTTTTTTTTTGTAGAGATGGGGTCTTCCTCTATTGCCCAGGCTGGTCTCAAACTCCTGGCCTCAAACAAGCCTTTGCCTCCCAAAGTGCTAGAATTGTAAGTGTGAGTCACCATACCCAGCCTCTATCCCTTCTACAGGAAGTAATACTCAGTTGTTCTCCAAAACTCTCTCCCCTACTGAGTTTTAGCTCCTACAGGTGATTTTTAAAATCAATGTATTCCCTGTAGAACCTCACCTAAATCTTTGCAGATGTTTAATAAATCAAGTCGAAAATCGATGACCCCTCCCTGAATTAATGTGACAATGACTAGCAACTGATCGCTTTCTCATCGATACATATTGCTTTTGTTGCTTTACTGGATTCACAAGCACACAGGAGTTATAGTTCTTTTAAAATTTCCAAAGCAGCTGGGCTCGGTGGCTCAGCCTGTAATCCCAGCACTTTGGGAGGCCAAGGCAAGTGGACTGCCTGAGCCCGTGGTTCGAGACCAACCTGGACAACTTGGCGAGACCTCGTCTCTACAATAAATTAAAAAAAAAATTAGCTGGGCGAGGTAGTACGCGCCTGTAGTTCCAGCTACTTGGAAGGCTGAGGTGGAAGGATCACTGGAGCCCAGAAGGTCAGCGCTGGGGTGGCTGTGAGCGTGTGTGCCACTATACTCCAGCCTGGGCAACAGAGTGAGACTCCAACTAAAAAAAAAAAAAAAAAAAAACTAAAGCAATGAGCTGGATATATAGAAATGATTATATTGGAAAAAAGGTGATTAATTTATCTTTGGATAAACAGTATAATACAAAATGCAAGAAAACTTAATACTTCACTTAACACGTACTACATTTGATATTAATAAATTAAATCTCTAGTATTTGTCCTGTTTTCTCCCCTTATCAGTAACTGACTGTCACTTCACCATGAAGCAGGTCTTTGAGGACACAAAGTCGGTACATGCAATCTTGTCAAACAAAACCCACGGAGCTATAAAAAACACACCAACTGCTGCTCTTAGCTTTTAGAAACAGGACATTAAGTTAGTTAAGGAACAGACTCTGATCTGAAAGTTGGACTCTTTTAAATAAACAGTTATTAACCTCTATTGAAAGCAAACATTTTGCTGAAAGTAGCAGAGCTTGATTCATGCTTGTGAGATCAAGTACGTCTCTGACAAGAGGCTCAGGTCCTGGACAGGGAGGGGAGAATGCTGTACTGTTGTGGATGGCTGAAGCCGAAGTCCATTAGATTGGATTCTGTTCACTTGAACAATAAGAAAAAAGAAAAGAAAAAGCCTCCCGCTAGTCCCTTTATGGAGGAGAGAGCCAAGAGGTAAAGGCATGGACCTCAGTGTCCTTGGGGACTCGTATGGCAGAAGTGGTGGAATAGTTGGTTGAACCTGAAACACAGGAGTCTCAAGGTCCCTCTGGATGCCTGTCCTCAGATCTGATCTGTCCTGACCAGGATAGGCAGCCCAAGAGGGTGCAATGCCCTGATGTGGATGCTGTCATGGTTGTATGTTCTTGTCACATTCATGATGTTCACTCCCTCCACGTGGCCCATCTGTCTATTACACCAATATGTGTGAGAAGTCTGTCACTAGCACAAACAGTCTCAACACTGCAATTACTAGGAATTTACAGATCTTGGATGAATTACCTGTGAAAGCCTCTAACTTTGTTTTTTGTCTCCTTGTCAACTTTCTCTATTTCTTATATGAAGACAGGTCTGCACAGATATTCTGTCTCTTATGAGGTTAGTTTTTTTTTTTTTTTCCTTTTATTTTTATTTTTTATTTTTTATTTTTTTTCAGTATTTTTTATTATCATATTGTGGGGTACAGTTAAGGATTAGATGTACAAATATGCTTCGTTCAGACACCCTTGGTGATAAAAGGTGTCTCCCCGAGGTTAGTTTTGATAAATTATATTTTCTTAGGAAATTGCCCAATTCATCCAGGTATCATTTCAAATTTATTTTCAAAGAGTTGGACAAAGTAATATTTTATGATTGTTTTAATTTCCTCAGTTTAATCCCCCTTATAATTTCTTAATATTGTGAATTTGTGCTTCCTATTTTCTTGAGAAGTTTACCTAATGTTTATATTTGTTTAAAGAACACATTTTTGGTTTTGCTTATTATTCTACTGTTTTTCAACTCATTAAGGTTCTGCTTTTATCTTTCTAAATTCATTCCTTCTGCTTTTCTTTGGTTATTGTGTTTTTTTTAACATCTTGAGTTTGATGTAATATCATTTATTTTTACTCTTTCCTGTATCTCCCTTTATATTTTGATCAGAAGAAAAGAAGAAAACCCCAAAGCCAAGTTTGGTCACTGTAGTGGTAGGCTACTATTACTCTATTGCCAAGGTGTAAGAAGTAGGCCCGACCTTTAAAATAACCAGTTGAATCAAGAATGTGGAGGGGGGAGAGAGGAGTGACTCCCAGGGAAGTTTCCAGGGAAGCTTTTGCTTTTCAAGTCGAATAGTCAGGTTTTAGGTAGATTCAGTTCCTTGAACATCGTACCATATGACAGTCAAACTTCTCTCCTCCCCAACCCAAGAAATTAATATATAGCTTCTGATGGACAAGCAATTCAGTGTTCAAATCCAATTACGAAGGCGCAACAGTCTCAGAAATCACTCACAAGAAATAAGGATGACTAAGGATCTACTGCAGAGTCACACAGGAAGCAGGAAAAGTTGAAGGACATTAAAATGATTCACTAGAGTTCTTACTGACAAAAAGAAGTTCCCATTTGACATCAGAGGATTAGTGACAGGAAATCAGTGCCGAGTTATGTTTCTCTACAACTAGAAAAAGGGGGCAGACTACAGATACATTCCATGACTAATGAAGAAGGAACGAATCTATCATAAAGCATAAGTAGGTTCCCCTAAGGGGAGGGAAGGCATCAGTGAATGCCCCTGAGGATGGAACGGTTAGGAGCACAACAAAAAGCGCCTGCATTTATTCCTAAAAGTCATAGGCTCAGAGAGGCTGAGACACTGGCCTGGTAAATTCAACTGAAAGTAGGAGATTGTGGTCCCAAGTTTATCTGTGCCAATAGCTTTACGTCTGCTGACTTAAGAAGAGATGTATGTGAGCAGCAGATACTTAGTTTCAACTGAGAAAATTAAACTCCTCAGAATTAAAAAAGGAGACTAAGCCAGTAAGAGTTGAAAATGACCCCATGCTACAGACCATCTCTCCATTTGTTAGTACACTTGAATTAATTCCAAATGAACTGCAGACCATGTAAAGTGGACTACAACTTATATATACCTGCAGAATAATGACCAGCTTTGCCTCATAGTATTCCCTGGAAAACCATTTCAATTCTGAGATAAGAATGGTCTTAATTATCATTTAATCAGTGTGTATATATGGCTTTTCACAAAATGTTTAAGGATGAGTGAAAACTCACTGGATATAATTTAAGCACCTTTTGTTTATACCATTTAGTCAACTTCTCTCTCTCTCTCTCTCTTTTTTTTTTTGACTTGGGGTCTCACTCTGTCACCCAGGCTGGAGTGCAATGGCACAACCACTCCTCACTACCACCACAGTCTTGAATTCCTGGGCTCAAGTGATCCTTCCACCTCAGCCTCCTCAGTGAGTCCCTCAAATAAGTGAACCTGAGGGTGATTGTGGGGGCCTCCAAACTTCCAGCTGGTCAGAAGTGAGGGTGGTCTTGGGGACTTCTGAGCTGTGCATAAGCCACAGCCACATTCTGCAGCCCAGAGCAGCACATGGAAAGGGCAAATCTGCAAGCAGCAAATCAGAGCAGCTTCCATATCTTAGACCTTCTTTGAGAAGCCTTACCATCTTGCTTTTCACGAGTTCCTCAATTGCACTGACAAGCTCGGCTGCACTTGGTGTTTCGGAGCTGGTAGGGCGGACTAATAACCGAGAGGAAGCCTACAGAAGTTAAGAAAAGAGGGGGGAGGAGAGGGTCTCATGTTAGTAACTGGACAGACAGTAAATTCCCCTGCAAGCTTCATCCTTTTTAAAAAGTAATTCCAGACAAAAAGACCACAAGTTTGTCTTTGTTTGCATTTATTTAAAGTCATCCTTTTAAATTTACAATGTTCTGACATGAAACATGAAATAAAACCTGTCCAGGATACATGTGGAAAGCAGACAATGTCTGTTTTTAATCTGCAGTCATGTGACATCATAATGCTTTTCAGAGAGGTGACTGGGCACGGGAGTATTCTAACTGTAACTTTCGCGACAGCTGGCGAGGCTCTAGGCTAAGGAGAAAGAACACAGAATCGGATCTACAAAGAATGAGAGGCTTGAGGTCTAATGAGCGAATCCTCAAATAACCAGGAAACAAAACAGGATACTAAAAATGGCTTTACTATGTTTATGGGATTAAGAAAAGAAAGAAACGAGAAAGAGGAGAGGAGCAGGGTGTGGTGACCAGACAGGGAAGGGGGGGGGACAAGCTCACCATTTTCTGTGCCATCCATTTCCCCATGATTAGTGCAGAGGACAGAAGAGCTGAGGCCTCACAAGCTATCAGATGCCACTTATGGCTAGAATCGAGGGTGTAACGGGGTGACAGTCAGGAAATCTGGGGTGAGGGCCACTAAGTTCGAGTTTCAGTAATTAGCAAACACAGTGTGTTTGCAGATTACTTGCGCAGTAATTAACTGGGAACTAGAAGAGGGCATAATATGAACCTTGCTTCATATTAAGCACAGCAGAGGTGCATGCGAGACACCGCTAGCTGTCCCAGCCATGCGTTCCTCAGGCAGACGGATACAAGTTTGTACGTTCACAACAAGGCTTTTACACATGTAGGTCAAAATTATGCACTTTGCAAAACAAATGCTGGTTTGGTCTAATGAAATTTGGAATATGGGGTGAAGAAAACAAAACAGACAAAAAAGAATTCAAATGGAAAGGTAAGGAAACTGAGCCAAAACAGACACAGAACACAAATCAACATAATGCTGCAGTGAAAGTTTACAAAAAGAGAAAACAGAACAAAACAAAAAATTAGTCACAAGATAATATACTGTCTGGGAACATCACTACAGACTTTTGTAAATGAAGAACTGCTACGGATAATTCTCAATGAAGTAATGCAATAACCTATCAATGACTCTAGCAAATAGAAGAGGATAATGCAACTCACTCTTTTTATTTATTTATTTTAAGGATGTGGGGTACAATTCAGGATTAGATATACAAATGGTCATTGTATAGGTAAAGTTTGGGTCTCATTTTGGTTCCCACTTCGCCTGGTTTGAGATCAGGTACCCTTATTGAAGAAGCGTGCTCCCTCCCCGATCCCTGGCAGTTTCCCTCTCTGCCAATTCCTTTTTTTTTTTTGAGTTGGAGTCTCACTCTGTTGCCCAGACTGGAGTGCAGTGGCTACTCCCGGCCACGGCAGCCTCGACCTGCTGGGCTCCGGTGATCCTTCCACCTCAGCCTTCTAAGTACTGGAACTACAGGCGCGCGCTACCACACCCGGCTAATTTTTTTTGATTTATTGTAGAGATGAGGTCTCGCCAAGTTGCCCAGGTGGGTCTCGAACCCGCGGGCTCAGGCAATCCACTCACCTCAGCCTCCCAAGGCATGGGATTACAGGCTGAGCCACCAAGCCCGGCTGCCAAGTCCTTTTTAAAAGTATTATGATAATTGTTCAGGATCCGTTTTTGAGTGAAAACATGTGGTACTCAGTTCTTTGTAAAAGCAATTCACTCTTAAAATGGAGAAAGTTCTTTATCAGGTGAACAAGTCAACAAGGCCCAGCC
>CAUYQG010064145.1:0-42831 GCA_963574415.1 Tarsius wallacei | reverse complement strand
CTACACTGCTGGTGGGAATGCAAACTAGTGCAACCTTTTTGGAAGACAGTGTGGCAATTTCTCAAAGAACTAGAAATTGACCTTCCACATGACCCAGCAATTCCCCTGTTAGGAATATACCTGGAGGAACTCAAATCATTCTACAAAAAAGATACCTGCACACGTATGTTTGTTGCAGTTCTACTCACAATAGCAAAAACATGGAACCAACCATGTTGCCCATCGAAACTGGACTGGATTAAAAAAATGTGGTACATATACACAATGGAATATCATGCAGCCATGAAGAAGGACAAACATATGGACTTCAGAGCAACTTGGATGGATTTAGAGTCGATCACACTCAGTGATCTATCACAGAAACAAAGAACAGAGTACCATATGTTCTCATTCATAAGAGGACCTTGAACAAATATCATAATACTATAAGAAAGGGATTGGCAGTAGTGGGAAACTGTCGGGGGGGGGGGGGAGGGTAGGATTGGCAGTTGAGGGAAACTGCTAGGGGAGGATGAGGCACACCTCATCAACACAGGTACCTGTATAATCAGTGTTTATATACCTAACCCTGAATTGTACCCCACATCTTTATAATATATATTTTTTAAATGTAGGTTCTGACTAGGTAGATATGGAGTGCGACCTGAGATTCTGTATTTCTAACAAGCCCCCAAGTGATACCAATACCTTGGTCGAAGACCAGACTGACTAGCAAGGCTCTACTCTTTTACCTCTCTAAATGCTTTTTATTCATTGCTGCCAAAATAATCTTACTAATGCCTATAGTACCAGTTCCCCATTTACAACGCTATTCAAAGTCATCTTCCTCATTGTGTAGCATAAATCAGTGATCATTTAAGTTTGAAGATCTGTGGTGCTTTGACTCTAATTTCCAAGAGATCACATTCACATTAATAGGATATTTTTTCAGCTAGCCAGTGGAGCTTTTTCAATTACCAAAAGTTAAAAACAAATTGATCGAGGAAAATTATACATTTTTGTAAAGTCTTCTATTACCTGAAACTGTTACTAAGAGTGCTATTCACGTTAGTTCAAAATTTTCTAAATAGGAATATTTTACTGTTGATTTGTGTCAGTATTTGCAAATTAAATTGATATAAAAATGCGGTTTCTATAATATTCAATCATTCTTCTATGGTAATCTCTATTTTACATTTCAAATAAACAATTTTAAGTAATTGTATTAATGTCATGTGTGATATCCTAAGATAGAGAAACAATTTTTAACAGTCATGAATACTGATCCAATTTATTTTCAGGGACAAGCATATATATCACTATGCAGATGTGAGAATAATACTAGACTGGACTTATGTCTTGAGCCTCATCTCTCAGCCTATCAGCTTCATTTCCAGCAATTCTCCTTTAAGCCCAGCAAAACCAAACATCTCACATATTTGAACTCTTAGTTATTCCCTTCTGTAATGTTTTTTCCTACTCCACTCTAGGTTGCCATTTAATAATACTTCAATACCCACTGTAAATATTATATTTCTGTAAAATCTTCCAAAGCCTTTCTGCAAAGACTTACTCCTATTCATAGGTATATGGCTAAATATCAAATAGATACTATAAAAAACCTTCTCAAATATAACAACTAAAATGCCAGATAAAATTTAAATAAATAAATAAGCAAGTAAATAGACTGAACCACGGTGCTAACATGAAAAGAAAGAAATTCACAGTAGCCAAGAACAAGGGACCCCAGGACTTAAGAACAGGCTAAAACCAACTTTTGCCCTAGGAGTTTTTCAAAACATGGAGGCCTTGAGTTTCTAATTTAAGGGCCAGCTCAAGTGCTATAGACAAGAGAATAATCAGAAAGGCCACTTGAAGTAGTAGGTATATAACAGAAGGGGCCCCTACGTGACGCTAGAAGTCCAAAAGGTAAAAGCACCTATGGGTGTTCAGGGTGAACAGAAAATAAACCCATCACACGAAAATGGACAATCAAGGACCTTTCCGTTTGTTTTAGCTCTGGGTAAAGAAGAGCTAGATACCCCCTAACCCTTCCCAAAAACTTACAACGACAAGGAGGACATCACAAAGGGCTCTCTATAGTTCTGCAATCCTCAAGCAGCAACATCAATTAAAAGTGAAAACTAGGTGAAAGTGTTCCTGAGTAAAAATCTGAGGTTCCTCTGAACCAATGTAAATGCAACTCAAGTCTCAAAAGAATTTCTACATATAAAACTGCAATGAAGAATGTCGCTCGAGACAGATGACTAAATAGAAAAGATGGGTTAAGAGGTGTGGAAAATAGAATCAAATGTCTAGCATACATCTAATTGGAGTTCCAAAAAGATATATTGATTCTTCCTTGTTCTTCTTATTTCAAGAGATAATGGTTATGAATTTTCTATAACCATTAAAATATACCAATTATCAGATACAGAAAGCTCAATGGATCAAAATTAGAATAAATATAAGTAAATTCACATTCAGACATATCATAATATAACTGTACAACAGACAGGATAAAGAAAATATTTTAAAAACAACTGAAGAATAAAGATAATTTACCTAAAAAAAGAGCAGCAATTATTAGGCTTTTGATTGAATTTTACTGAATTAAATAGCAACACTAGAAATCAGAAACAGTGGAAACGTAACTTCAGTTTGCTGAGGAAAAAAAAACTGTCAATTAAATTTTTTATAACCAGTCAAGCTATCTTTCAAGAAAGTGGGCAAAATAGAAATCTATTGGAGCATCAGGGGAGTTGTGGTAGTTAAACGTTGTTCCCAAAATGATCTATACTTGCTTTTACCATAACATTTTAGACAGATGGCAGACCACCTTAAGAAATTGCTGCCTCCCTTACCAGAGGTATCAAAGAATCTAACCTTCATACTGAGTTACTAGTGCCAAGGAATGACAACACCCACATAAATAATAGGAACTTTTCTCTTTGGAAAGCATTTCTCTTTATATTGTGCAAGTCTACTACTAACTTTTCAACATTTAACATTCAAGTAAATTTAAAAGTATCAATGTATACATTATAAACTATAGTTTAATTTGTCAAAAATTATCTTTGCATAATAGTAACATATTGTTGTATTATTCAAATATTTTAAATATTGCTCCTTATTTTAAAGGATAGCTACTTATTTTGATTATTTGGCTTCAAACTTAACTCTGTTAAAGTTAATTTAAGATTGAAGTCTGGGAAGAAAGCAGTAACACAGTGTTGGGATCTTCCCAATCTTTACCTATAAACAGAGCAACAAGGCACAAAAGTCCACAGGCAACATTTGACAGCGTATCCCCAGAACTCCAAAATACACTGGGTAAAGGCAAACCACCAAGAGCTGCAAGACCTGCTTTGTATCAAAGACATAGCAGGAAAACGAAAGGGAAGCAGTGGGGATCAGACCTGACACGAGGAGAACCCCCAAAATAACTAGCCACTTAGAAGATGAAACTCATAGGGCTTTTGCCCATTCCAATAATGAACAACTGCAGTGTGCCCTCAGTGATGACAGCAGGGACAAGAGTAGCCTAACCTGTGAACTTTTAAAACTAATCAGCCAGGGCTCTCTTCCTTAACAGCACCTCACAGTAAATGAGAAACTATGGGAGTGAAATAAAACTTCCATGGAATAGAGACAAAGGAAAGAGAAGGACCAGAGGAAACAGGGAAAACAGAGCCAAGAAATCTCAAAAAAAACAAGCTGCTATGTTAATGCTGTGCACAATTGAATTAGGGAGCTCTGAAAATTAATAAAAACATTTACATTAAAGGACCAACAGTATCCATGAAACCCAAGACTTAATGTATGTTAAGAACATACCTGGAAGGCTAAGTTTTGAGTGTTACACTTTTATAGGAGCAGTCAGTTGGAGCTTGGACAAACAGGATGATGAGGGAGTTTTGTCATGCCACATGAAGTATGATTTAATAAAATTGGTGTGGTTAGGCTTGGAAAACAAGCTAGATAGCATTAGGATTAAATTTCATTTGTATAGCAATCAGAAAGGCCACACTAAGTAGAAATTTCAAGGAGGGAGATTTCAGTTTCAGTAAAGAAAAAACTCTGTAAAGACAAGAATTGATCAAAAACTGCTATGTGTTATTCAGGTAATGGAGGTTGCCAATCACTAAAAGTATTTATTTAACCACAGGTTTGATTCTTCTAAGAACTACTAGCATTTATTAAGCACCTGCTGTGTGTCAAGTGCTAACATAACTTGGTTAATATTTACAATATCCTTTGAGGTGTATTATTTATATGCCATGCTCACGACTTAGTTAAGAGAACCTGGGAGTCTTAAGATCAAGCTCCCGATTTGGCTCTGCCATTTGTTAGCTTTTGTGACCTTGGGCAGAGAACTTAAGTCTCTAGAATCAATTTCTAAAGCTGTAAAATAAGATTAGATAAGAATACCTCTAAAACCTTCCAGTTGAAGAGTCTATTAGTCTTTGTATGTATCATAATTTTCCTGACCAACTACAATAGCAGTTTCCAGACTGTTGGTGTGAGAACCTCCTTTATAATTTTAAAAATTAAAATCTCCACAAGTGTTTTATGTAAGTTTTATCTGTTGATATTTATTGAATTAGATATTACAATTAAGAAATTTTAGAAACATAAGCACAACTGCATTTACCAGAGCAACGGCATCATCACACAAGTTGTACAGTCACTTGGGAGAGAATGACAGTAAAAAAAGTCAGTAACTTCTTAGTAAATATGGTGAAAACCTCTCAGATCTCCTGCAAAGTCTCAGCAACTTCCAGGGTTACTCACACTACGCTTTAAAGACCACTGGGTCTATTCCTAATCTTTGAGAGGTTAGAAAATGGTTTCCTAGCTACCTAAAAAGAGTTGAAACCGCACCCTTTCCATGCAATCCTGCATATGGTTTTTGTTTGGAAGAGTATTATTCTAACCTTGTAGAAAGTACCCAAATTGAGTCAAGATTTGAATTAGGTATCGCTAATGGTTGCTGGTCTCCTTTTTTCTGATATCATACTAATAACCAAGATAAGGTTATTTTAAAGTCTTAAAATTGATAACAGAAGGTTGTACAACAGCTAATAAGAATAACATTGAGTACTCACTAGCTGCCCAAAAACATTTTACATGCATTATCTTTCATTTGATTCTCATAATAATCTCACAATTCTAAGTTTCATAATAATGAGATAGAGGTACCATTTTAAATTTCTTTTTGCAGATGAGACAACAGAGATTTTAAAAACAATGAGTAATGCCCAAGTCACATAGCTAGTAGTAGTAGATCTAGTATTTATACCCCATCTAAGTACCGAATGACTTCTTAGACTTCTTAGTTGCTAGGTTTCACAGGCTCCATTTTATCATTATCAGTATTGCTTTGTTATGCTGAAATAATCAAACATTCTTTATTAAGATTAATAATATTCCTTATTCTTACCTTGGATCTAAGGCCATTGTCTCAGTTAGAGCCAGAAATGGTTTATCTTTGACCACAATACTGTGTGATTTTGACTGCGCTGGGAGTAGGATTCAGAAAGACAGAGATTCAGATGAATAACTACATTGAATCGGATGGACAGTGCTTGAGAGTTTGTGTAGCACAGGTTCTGAACATCATTTCCTCATCTGTAATATAGCATATATTATATGCTTGCTATAATAATTCAAAATGAGATTCAATAAGAGGTAATGGCCAGGTGTGGTGGCTCCTGCCTGTGATCTCAGCATTTTGGGAGGCCACAGAGGGAGGACTGCTTGAGCCAGGGAGCTTGAGACCAGCCTGGGCAACACAGTGAGACCTCATCTCTACCCCCAAAAAAAAAAGAAAATCAGAAAATTAGCCAGGCACAGTGGCACGCACCTGTAGTCCCAGCTACTTATGAGGCTGAGGCAGAAGGACTACCTGAGCCCAGGAGGTTGATCAAGGCTGCAATGAGCCATGATTCTGCCACTGCACTCCAGGCTGGGTGACAGAGCAAGACTCTGATTAAAAAGAAAAAAAAATAGAGATAATAATTGTTGTTATTATTTTGGAGTTGAGGATGAGAAAGCAAGATGACAAAACTGAATATATGTGTCAGAGCCTACAGAATTTGATTTCAACATTTTGCTTAAAAAGTTTTGGGGTTTTTTTGACAGGGGGGAAGGTGTGGGGGAGATGGATATATACCCACTGTCAAAGGCTCTGATTGAAGGAAAAGCAGTGTTTAATGGTCTGAGCAAAAGAGTAGTCACTATCTGAAGAAGAGGCTTTTATATAAAGGAGAGAGAATGGCATCACGTCACCATTACCCATGCCCATTTTCTCTTACTGCAAGATACTTATTACGCAATGCTGGAAAACTGGAGTGAGCATAAAATTCAGCTCAGACATATCTGAGTTTCAAACATGATACTGAATCTTATGGACTATAAATCTTTGGGCTAGATAACTTAATTCAAGCCTGTTTCCTATTTTATAAACTGGTAATAATAATCTCAGAGTTCTGGATTACATGAATATGTAGTACCTAGCATACTGTTCGCAAGCATTGGGCATTCTGAAAAAGTTTGCTAATTAAATGAATGCAGAGGAATATCTTTACTAATTTGAATATCAAAACAGGCTTCGTATCTACAAGATTTTCTTCTAATATTTTGGTTTCTATACCTTGGGTAGCTGAAATAATGTAAAAAAAAAGGCATATATATATTTAAATATATTTTATATATAAAATATATTAAAATATATATTATTTATATATATATATATTTTTTTTTTTTTTTTGAGTTGGAGTCTCACTCTTGTTGCCCAGGCTGCAGCGCAGTGGCATACGCATGGCCACTGCAGCCTTGACCTGCTGGGCTTAGGCAATCCTTCCACCTCAGCCTTCCAAGTAGCTGGAACTATAGACGCACGCCACCACGCCCAGCTAGTTTTTGTGATTTATTGTAGACACAAGGTCTCACCAAGTTGCCCAGGCTGGTCTCGAACCCCCGAGCTAAGGCAAACCTCTCACCCCGGCCTCCCAAAGTGCTGGGATTAGAGGCTGAGGCATAGAAGGCATATTTTTATGGCTTGCTTTATTCTTATTATTACTGAGTTAGTACTCAATAATAATTTTGTCAAGGCAAGAAAAATAACTTCAAAATAAATTTATCCAGAAACTTGAAGATCTGAGAAATATTCCTTTCAACAAACCTGAAAATTGGTGGTTTTTAACAGTAGTGATCACTGTTACTATCTTTCTAGTTATTTGAATAGCTGAGTTTAGTGGTAAAATCCTTAAGCAGTCTTCATTGTGATAAGGAATTCAAGTTGTGACCAATCTACAATGCTCCTTCTTAGTTTTAGGTTGAGTGTACAACACAGCATTGTTTGTACTGAAATTGAGGGTGTTTTGAAGTTTGAGAATGTTTTACAACTACTGCCTTGTTAGGTTTATCCAGACATACTGTTCTATAACCTGAAAAATTTTAAAAATGTCTTATGTGAAAAATTATAGATCATTATGTAAGGGATCCAGTTTACTGATTTAATCATTATGACAGTGTCGCTTTATTTCTGCATAAATAGAGAAGATCTTTGTAAGAAAAATCATGGTATTTCTTACCATTTTAAAAAATAATAGCTCTCAGTCTGTATTAAGAAAGAGAAGAAAGAAAGAAAGAAAGAAAGAAAGAAAGAAAGAAAGAAAGAAAGAAAGAAAGAAAGAAAGAAAGAGATAGAAAAAGAACAGTTCCAAGTAGATTACAATGTTTTGGGGTGTCTGAATTAATGTTTTAGATGTTTTGGTTTTTTTGGATTTTCTTGGTGGTGACAGTGGTTATGACTTTTTCAGTCAACCAAAGTACTGACAGATGAGGAATTAATGGGAAGAAGTAGAACCAGGCTACAGTGCCTGGTTTCCACTAAATTACGTAACTTTTAGAAATTTTTCTTATCTATATATTTTACAAAGGTATAACTAGGGTGGGTGCTCTCTTCATAATCTTGAACATTAATACCTTTAAAGCCACTGCACTATACTTATCTTAGATGCAGGGCTTAGCCTTTTGTTAGTATTTTATCCCCAGTGCCTGCCACAGTTTAGAGCTTAAATATTTCTCCTTTTCAATTCAAATACATGTTTTCTAACACCACACTGTACATAGTATAATCAGACAGTATCTTCCTCAACATATCTGTCTTTCTGCCAAGAATCTGAAGAGGAAGTGAAGCATGAAACTGAACTGTTTGGGATCTAGTTGCTTCCTTAAAATTTCAGTTTGATTATGTGACATTTAGCATGAATGACTACATTTTAGTTTGGTCTAGTCTGCTGGGGCCAAGTGCAGGAGCACAGTCCAAAACAGTGGCCTCCCATAATTTTTATCTAACAAAATTTACCAAATAAAATCTCCCAGGAACCCAGACAAGAGGGCATCAAGCAGTAGTAAATGACAATAAAATGCATAAACTTAAAAAACAAATAACTCACTTTTTTCTCCTTGTGGTCCACAATAAATGACTGCCTTGCCAAAATTATGATTACTAAGATGGGAATCCTATTTTTAAAAATAGACTTATTTTCTACAGATAATACATTTTTTATATTATAGTGATGGGCTTATTCTGAAGTTCAAACCTTCACGTAAAATAACTAAGGCAGAGTGGAGTCCACAGCTAAAAGGATTTGAATCAGTACTTACTACTCTTCACTGTGATGGTGTTGAAGATCCCCTCAAAGATGTTGAGTTATTTCTGAAATTTAGCAGATTCTGGTTTTCTCTGGTTCTGCAGTCATTGGCTCTTAAGGGTTGTGGCTTCAAATGTTCTTTCTAGTTAGTTGCTTATTTGGCCCTATCATATTCTTCAATCACAATTCTCTACCTCCCATAGAATGTTTCACAGTGAACTGCATGCTGACTCGCAATACCAGAAGTTGTGGACACTGGGAAAACTGTCACCTTGCCTGAAGTGGAAAAAAATCAGTATTCAAGGCTTTGCTTCTAACTTTCTGATGTTATCGTATCTGGATGTAGCATAGGGAAGTCTCAACTAGTGAGACCAAAGGAAAAAAAACCAGAGCCTTCTTCAACGTGGAACAGATTCACAGTGGGAAAGTCAAAGAAGTTAGACAAGTTTTTGCCTTGTTCTCAACTAATATATTTTTTAAATTAGGGTACTTTTTAAATATAAAGTCGAATGCACAGTTAAGTTCTGAAAAACATATATATCTATGTATCCAAGACCTCAATTAAGATATAGAATATTTCTATCACTCCAGAAAGTCCCCACTTCCCTCATGCCCCGTTACAATCTTTACCACCCAAGTACTAACCAGGCCTGACCCTGCTTAGCTTTGGTAAACTACTGTTCAGATTAATTTTACAGATTTTTGAACATCATATAAATGAAATCATTGTTATTTTCCTCTGTCTGATTCTTTCATTTAGCATACTGTTTTTGACATTCATGTTGTTGCGTGACCAGAAATTCATTATTTCCTATTTTTGTGTATTTTCCATTGTATGAATATACCTCAATTTATTTATTCATTGTTCTCTTGATGAACATTTGAGTTGTTTTCAGTTTTTGTCTATTCTGAATAAAGTTGCTATAAGCATTCTTGAACCAGCCTATTTGGGGACATTCTCTTGGGTAAATAGCTAGGGGTATACATGCTAGCTCATGAACTATCACAAAGAACTATAAATATCCATAGCAATTTAAGACAGACACATTTTCATGTTTTGAGAATCTGTATTTCCTTTGGTTTTTACTTTAGTTTGCAAAAAATGTTATTAAATTAAGGAAATAGAAAAATTAACCCATGGATTGTGTGTGCGAGTGTGTATGTGTGTGTGTGTGTATACATATATATATATGTGTTGGTTAATGCTTTTAGACATTATAGGAAGTAACACAGTACAGCTGACCCAGGAACAACACAAATTTGAACTACATGGGTTCGCTTATACATGCAGGTTTTTTTAAAAAATAAATACAGTTGGCTCTCCCTATCTGTGGATTTCCATCTGCAACCAACTGAGGATCAAAAATACAGTATTTGCAGAATATGAAACCAGAGTATACAGAGGGCCAACTTTGAGTACATGTGGGTGCAGCAGGGCCAGTATAACTGGATTTGGTATCCACATGGGTACTGGAACCAATCCCCTGCAAATATTAAGTGACTATGACTATTATATATGGACAGTAACAGTGTAACATGAACAGGTATCGTATCTGGATGTAGCATAGGGAAACTAGTGAGACCAAAGGAAAAAAAACCAGAGCCTTCTTCAATGTGGAACAGATTCACAGTGGGAAAGTCAAAGAAGTTAGACAAGTTTTTGCCTTGTTCTCAACTAATATATTTTTTTAATTAGGGTACTTTTAAAATATTTATTGTCTATATATATGTATGAGTGCATCCTTGCATTTTAGCATTGTAATACATACTTGATATGTGGTATCAATTAACATCAAAAAAGGAAATGAGGCAGAAATAGTTCCTGTTTTCTTTGTGGAACTGAAAGATGAGACATTTGCAACAGCAAACTTAATTCACGTTACTAGCTTTTACTTCCTATAATATACATATTAATAAAAAAGACAATTAATAGTGGGTTCATCAAAGCTGTCTTTACTTGCAACTTTATAGTACTGCATTACTTTCTTTTACTGTCTATGCTCCCCAACTTTTTCCGTAATGGTCTACCACTATTTACTGCCATTTTTATAAAGGGAAAGGAGAAATCCTTGGATTCAAGACCTGTGCTAGTCAATTCAAGAAGTTCTGTGCCACACAGAAATAGAAGACGGGCTTACAAAGACTAGACAAAAATATATGTCAAAAAAAGGAAACAGGGGTGGGGGTGTGGAATTGGCAGTTGAGGGAAACTGCCAGGGGAGTGAGGGGCCCACCTCATCAACAAGGTTACCTGCATAATGAACATTTGTATACCTGACCCTGAATTGTACCCCACATCTTTAAAATAAAATAAAATAAAAAATAAAAGAAGGAAACATAATTTGCAAAGATACAGACATATGAGAGTATATAACACATTGGGAGAATACAAGTAGATCAATATTGTTGTGAAATGTACAGTTTCAGACAAGCTGGTGTATTTGGACAGAGGTTAAGACCAGATTAGGAACTGTCTGTATAACGTTCTTTGGAGTTTATTTTATCCTACAATACAATGGTTTTCAGAAGTTCTGCAGTCATCCAGAGGTTGCTAATTTTCCCACACACATACACACATAAGATCTTCCTTTACCTATTTACTATTTTGTCCTTATTTGAATACAGGTTTCACATGTACAAAGTTTGAAACTGCTACTGAGGTGTTGACATTTCCTGTTCTGGCAGCAGGACAGAGGGTAGATGACAATGATGGGAGAAAAAAGATAAACAGATGACTAGGGATATTACTTAAATAATTCAAGCAAGAGATAGATGGTACTTGCTTAATCAAACAGTACTAGAGAAGTGGGATTGATTGTAAACATACTTAATAGGTAGACTTAGCAGACTTGGTAATGATATGAGTAGTGACAAAAGTACACAAGGAAAAGGTAGTTTGCAACTAATGATGAAAACCAGAATGATGTCCAGATTTCCTTCAACTTTTAACTTTCAAAAAAGTCCTATATACAGTACTAACAATGTATTTTGCCCCAGAGTATTTAACAATAACTTTCTAACATGATGCACCACCACCTCCCAAATACTTAAGTATGCATTTCCTCTAAACAAGTATATTTTTATTCATAATCACAATATAAACATTAAAATAAGAAAATTGGCATTGATGTATCAAACTGTCTACTCCTCAGATCCCATTTCAACTGCATCAGTTGCCTAAAAAACGTGTTATACATAACTTGAGTAAGAAAAGAATTCCACTCAAAATTATGTGTTGCATTTAGTTATCATGTATCTGGAATAGTTCCTTGACATTTACTTAAACTCCTTTGATACTTTTAAAGATTATAAGCCAGTCATTTTGTACAACTACCCTTAATTTGAGTTTCTCATAATGTTTCCTCATTACTGGATTCAGGTTATGCATCATAGGCAGGAATATAACAGAATTGTAATATTCCAGCTATGTGTTTCTCATCACTTTGTAGTAGGTAGACATACTTTCAATTTGTTCCACTATCAATCTTCACTTTCAGTCTTTCTAATTTTTTTTTTGGTGGGCGGGGGTTGTGAAGGTGGCTACACTAAACAACAGATATTCAGTGTACACAAAACAGCCTTCTGTTGAAAGAAGATGCCATCCAGGATTTTCTTAGCTAGAAAGGAAAGGTCAGGCCTGGCTTCAAAACTTCAAAGGACAGGCTGACTCCCTTGTTGGGGCCTAATGCTGTTGGTGACTTTAAGTTGAAGTCCATGATCATTTACTAGTACAAAAATCATAGGGCCCTTAAGAATTATGCTAAATCTACTCTGCCTGTGCTCCATAAATGGAACAAAACAATAGAGCCTAGATGACAGCACATCTGCTTATAGCATAGTTTACTGAATATTTTAAGCCCACTGTTGAGATCTCCTGCCCAGAAAAAAAGATCCTTCCAAATTATTACTGCTCATTAACAAGGTACCTGGTCACCCTCAAGCTCTGATGGAGGCGTACAAGGAAATGCATGATGTTTTCACGCCTGCTAACAAAATATCCATTCTGCAGCCCCTGGATCAAAAGTCATTTTGACTTTCAAGTCTTGTTACTTAAGAAATACATTTTGCAAGGCTATAAGCCGCCATAAAGTGATTCCTCTGACGGATCTGGACAAAGTAAGTTAGAAATCTTAAATACCACTAAGTACATTAAGTTTGGAAAAACTATTTCCAATCCCATGGATGACTTTTAGGAGTTCAAGACTTCAGTGGAAGAGATCACTGCAGATGTGGTAGAAACAGCAAGAAAACCAGAATTAGAAGTGGAACCTGAAAATGTGACTAAATTGCTGAAATCTCATGATAAATCTTGAGCAAATGAAGTGCTGCTTCTTCTAGATGGGCAAAGAAAGTGGGTTTTGGGGATAGAATGTGCTCTAGATGAAAGTACTGTAAACATTGTTGAAATACCAACAAATAATTTAGAATATTATGTAAACTTATTTGATAAAGCAGCGGCAGGGTTTGAGAGCACTGACTCCAATTTTTATACACAATGGAATATTACACAGTCACAAAGAAGAACAAAATCATGAACTTCGCAGCAACCTGGATGAAATTAGAGTCTGTAATACCAAGTGATCTTTCACAGAAACAAAGAACTGAGTATCACATGTTCCCACTCATAAGTGAACTGTGAACAGCTACTGCAATACTCTAAGAATAAAGGACTGAATGTAGCGGAAAACTGCGGAGGGGTGGGGCGGAGAGGTGGAATTGACAGTAGTGGAAACCTGTGGGGAAGGGAGGGCACACCTCATCAACAAGGGTACCTGCACAGTGAATATTTGTATACCTAACCCTGAAAATGTACCCCACAATTTTAAAATAAAAAAATTTTTTAAGTTAAAAAAAAATTTTCTACATGAGTAAAATGCATGAAACAGCATTGCCTACTATAGAGAAATCTTTTGTGAAAGGAAGAGTCAATCAATGAGGCAAACTTCGTTGCTGAATTACTCTAAGAAAACTACCACCACTTTTATTCTACATCATATTGGAACTCCTAGCAAGAGCAATTAAGCAAGAGAAAGAAATAAAAGGCATTCAAATCTGCAAAAAGAAAATCAAACTATCTCTGTTCATGTATTTTGCAAACTATCTCTGTATACCTATAAAACTCTAAAGACTCTTCCAAGAGATTCCTGAACCCAATAAGCAACTTCAGTAACACTTCAAGAAACAAAAATCAATATAAAAAATCAGCTGTATTTTTTATACCAATAACGCTCAAGCCGGAAACCAAATCGGCAGCTCAATCCCATTTAAAATAGCCACACACAAAAGTAAAACTCCAAGAAATATACTTACCCAAAGAGGTGAAAGATGTCTCTACAAGGAGAACTACAAAACACTGATGAAAGAAATCATAGATGACACAAATGAAGGAACATCCCATGCTCATGGATTGAAAGAATTAACATAGTTAAAATGACCATAGTGCCTAAAGCAATCTACAGATTCAACACAATCCCTATCAAAATACCAACACCATTTTTCACAGAACCAGAAAAAAAACAACACTAAAGTTTATGTGGAACCAAAAAGAGCCGGAAGAGCCAAAGCAATCCTAAGTAAAAAGAGCAAATGCGGAGGCACCTCATTGCCCGATTTCAAATTATACTACAAGGCTGTAGTAACTAAACATCATGGTACTGGTTCAAGAATAAACAGATAATTCAATGGAACAGAATAGATAACCCAGAAATAAAGTCACCTACAATCAACTGATCTTTGACAAAACTGACAAAAAATTCAATAAACGGTATTAGGAAAATTGGCTAGTCATATGCAGAAGAATAAAACTGGATCCCTACCTCTAACCATATACAAAAATTAACTCAAGATGAATTAAAGACTTAAATGTAAGACCTAAAACCATAAAAATCCTAGATAGAAACCTAGGAATTCAGGCAAGGAACTTATGACAAAGACCCCAAAACAAATGTGACAAAAACAAAAATAGACAAAGGGACTTAAAGTAAAAAGCTTCCACTCAGCAAAAGAAATAATCAAAAGTGAACAGAAAATCTATAGAATAGGAAAAATATTTACAAATTATGCTTCAAAGAACTAATATCCAATCTACAAGAAACTCAAACAACTCAACATGAACAAAACAGCCACATCAAAAAGTGGACAAAGGACATGAACAGATCCTTCCCAAAAGAAGATACACAAGCGGCCAACAAACACGAAAAAAATTCTCAACACCACTAATCATCAGGGAAATGCAAATTAACACTATGATGTGACAGTATCTACTACCAGCTAGAATAGTTATTATTAAAAGTCAAATAGATACTTGGCATTGTGTAGAGAAAAATGACTCACTGTTGGTAGAATTGTAAACTAGTTCAACCTTTATGGAAAACAGTATGAAGATGTCTCAAAGAACTAAAACTAGAACTACCATTCAACACAGCAATCCCACTACTAGGTATCTAACCACAGGAAAAGAAATCGTTATATAAAAAAGATACCTGTACTCTACCTATGTGTTCATTGCAGCACTACTCACAATAGCAAAATCATGGAACCAAATTAAATGTCTATCAATGACTGATTGGATAAAGAAAATATATTATATATAGTATATATAGTATTCTGTGGTATATATATACCACAGAATACTACAAACCATAAGAAAGAAATCATATCGTTTGCAGCACCATGAATAGAGTTGGAGAACATCATCTTAAGTGAACAAATTCAGAAATAGAAACCCAAATACCACAAGCTCTCACTTATATGTGGGAGCTAAACGGCCACAAAGATGAGGAGGGGACCCAAAAAAATCCAGAATTTATTTTAAAATTGTGTATTGATTCTTACATGTTTAAACTTCAGTCCCCTTCAAAGTACTCTGTTTGATGCAATACACCTATCGAGATGCTTTTTCCATTGCTCAAAACAGTTTTGGAACTTGTCAATTTTAATGCCTTTTAGTGTTTCTGCTGTGTTTTGTTTCATCTCTTCCACTTTAGCAAAATGTTTCCCTTGGAGGACTTTTTCCATCCAGGGAAACAAACAAACAAAAAAAGTCACATGGGGTGAGATCAGATGAATAGGGAGGGTGGTCATGGGGTCATGTCATTTTTGGTCAAAAACTACTAAACAAACAGCACAGTGTGGGCAGGTATGCTGTCATGGTAGAAGAACCAGTCATCTGTTTGCCACAATTTAGGACGCTTCTTCCGCAAATCAAAAGTTTCTCAAGACTTCTAGGTAAAAACTGGTTGACCACTTGATCTGGAGGAACAAATTCTGAGTGTACTATAACAGGCCCAATCTCCAAAAAGATCTTTTAGGATCTCCCCAAAAAACTTGGAGACACTAAAAGGAAGGACGCAGGAAGGAGGGTTAGGATTCAGAAGTTACCTACTGGGCACAATGTTCACTGTCTGAGGAATGGGTCATCTGAAGCCCAATCCCCACGAGTACACAATTTATGTCAACATAACAAACATGAACTTGTACCCCCTAAATCTAAAACAAAAAACTTTTTAAACAAAGAAATGCCACAACCACCCCAACCTTCAGTAAACACCTCCCTGATCAGTCTACAACATCAACAATGAGACAAGATCCTCCACCAGCAAAAATATTACGCCTCTCTGAAAGCTCAAATGATGGTTTGCATTTTCCAACAATAAAGTATTAAGGTATGTACATTTTTAAAAAGCTATAATGCTACTACATACACAGTGTAGTGCAAATATAGCTTTATATGCAGTGGGAAACCAAAATATTCATGTGACTAACTTTATTGAAGTACTCGCTTTGTTGCTGGAACCAAACTACAACATCCCCAGGAACAAATAATTCTGACAAAAAGATGAAACAATCCAGAAACTCTATTTTAAAACATAAAGCCATACAACTAAATTGCCAAGGACAAACACTCTATGGGTAAATAAATTCTACCATCACTACTCCCCTCCCCGCTTAGGAGAGATGCTTTGGCTTATTAATAGCAAAAAATAAAATATAAACATGAATACACACAAATAGAGGTCAATACATGAAGCATCAATGACAAAACAATGGAACAACCAGAGACTACAGTCTATTTTCCTATTAAGGCAGATTTCTCAAGTGTGAATTAGTTCATTCATTCGTTATTAGGGAGATGAGATCATTATAATGTGAAAGTCACTTTCGTCCACAATTTCCCCAGCACAGTCATGTTTTAAAGCCAGCAGGGACAAGCTTTCTCACAAAGACAGAGTCTTATCAATATATGATGACCTTAAGAAAAAAACTAAAATTCCAGAATAGGGAAATCAAAGGCTGGTTAACAGCTTCAAACTGCTGGCTTTCCACAATGTTAAACTATCTGGTTGAGCTGTGAGTACAGATAAAGGAGTTGTGAAAATATTTTCTCCATGTTCAACTTTTTAAGGGGAGGGAGAAAATCAAGACTACATCCTAGATCAGACTTAAAAATTTTGACTATTTGATCATAAGTGAAAATTTATCCTTGAAGACCTATATTTCAAACAAAAAAGAATAAATCCTAGATCTAAGAACGACCTAACTGATGTTGGGTATACATGTTTAATTGTATTAATATTTTTCTTAGAATGGGTACTGGAGTTTGTTACCATACAGATTAAAAAGTTACATAGAAATAAGCCATTCAGAACCTTATTTTCAGGGCCTGATTTCACTGAACTGTAAGGGTTTTTTTCAGGAACACATATATTTCTTTAAAACAAAACTAACTGCCTGTATTACAGTATTTAAAGAAGTCCAGTGCCACCACCTGCTTCATTTAGACCTCGCTTTACCAATTCAGTAATTGCTATAATGGGGGGAAATCAACTGGAATGAGAGATAAAACTTTATTGTTGCTAAACACTTAAAGATTATTTTCAGGCAATCTGAAATATTGTCCACTTTTGTTTTTATTTTAAGAAATACTAACAAAAGGGGCTAGAGAAAAATATTCAGAATGAATAAAAATTAGGCAATAATAAATACAGGCTATAATAACAGGTAGAATATATGACCTCTTACACCAAATTAAAGTTTGGTATATACTATGTGTTTAAAAAAAACAGAATTTTCAGTCAGTTTCTTTAATTTTATAATAATTCCTCAAGGATAATGACAATCACTAGAATGACAGATTTTTCCTTTAGGAGTAATAGTAATCTTTTTAGTTTACAGCATAGTACACTTGAACTTCGTTTTTTTAACAAAAAATTTCACAGTATTCAGAAGAAAACAGTGTATACCCTCCCTGGTTAGAATACATCTCTTTACTAAGTTGAACGACAACAAAAATCGATTTTAACTTTTAATTTTCTGTTAGCAACACATGTCTAAAATGATTCTAGCACCTTAAGAATGTGAAATCCAGGGAGGGGGGGTGGAGAGGTGAGATTGACAGTAGCCGAAATCTGCTGGGGCGGGGGGGACACACCTCATCAACAACGGTACCTGCACAGTGACTATACCTAACCCTGAATTGTACCCCACAACTTTAAAATAAAAAAATTTGAAAGTTAAAAAAAAGAATGTCAAATCCTAACCCAAATTTAATTGTTAATACAAGTTATTAAAAATTAGAAGTTATTAAATTTTTTACCCAAAATTTTGTTTTACATTAAGGTATTTTAAAAGTACTTTTTATGATGTTCTGAAACAGATACATCCTGAAATATCCAGTTACTAAACTTAGAAATACCAGAAGAGCATGCCTAAAACTTTAAAAATGAGAGGAAGATATGTAAGAGCTAGCAGAAAACTGGAGAAAATGGTACCTTGAACAGAACAAGTATACCCATCCAGTAAACAGATGCAATCTAAGCAATCCCCATCCCCACCCTGTCACAAATTACATCATTTGTGCTTTGTATAGGTATCATTTGGACCTTGACTATTCATACCACCTTCTATCCTCTCTACTAATTTAAGGCTCATTACTATAACATTCTAAATCAAATTCTGGCTCAGGAATTTGCAAAGGTCAGTAACAACTCTGAAACTTTGTTTTTCTTTTTTCACTGCCTAAGTTTACATTTCTTTTTAAAATTTTCACTGTAAGTTATGTCTCTTCTATGTAAAATTTGAAGTATGAAGTGGCAATATACCTTTCTTACTAAAATAAAAATAAAAACATGGATCAAGAACAATTTCTACTGTGATAAAACAGAAAACAGGTATCAAAATTACAATGTCCTACAGAGAAACAAATGTTACACAACCAGAATTTATACTGCTAAATGTGTATTTTCTTATCCTTACTGAGATGACTAAAGCTTTGTAATTGTCAACTTGTAGTATCTCAATTGCAAAAGTTGTATTTCTTTTTCTTTTTTTTCTTTTTTTTTTTTTTTTGAGTTGGAGTCTCACTCGGTCAGCCAGCCTGGAGTGCAGTGGCACGCTCACAGTCACCCCAGCATCGACCAGCCAGGCTCCAGCGATCCTTCTGCCTCAGCCTTCCAAGTAGCCAGAACTACAGGCGTGCAGCTACCATGCCCAGCAAGTACTTCTTTATTCCTCCCTTCCTTCTTCTCTCCTGTCTCTGAGGGGAGAAAAAGTGATCCCTATCATTTCTAAGACTATCAGTACTTTTGTCTACCCCTACACCTCCTTCAGAATCCAGCTCCATCAATTACTTCCCTCCTGCTTAAAGGTTCAATTTCTTTAGACTCCAACAGCTTTTATTCCAAACCTATGTTCTGAAATACCTTGTAACTGTTTTGTTGTCTGTTTCTTCCATTAGGACTATAAACTCCAAAAAGGCAATTTTTAGCTTCTCTGTTTTAGTATTTCCAGTGGTTTGTACAAGAAGTTAGCTATTAGCAGATTATTAATAAAGGGCAGAAATGACACATGCACTGCCTGGATTAAAGAACAGCTAACAAGTAGCTGAATAAAAATGAGAAATAATTACTCACTACATACTGTGCTCTACACTTTGATAGTATGAATTAGAAAGGTTTATACTATAGTTTCCCTGTTTCTTAAATTATGAACACTCAAGTTTCAGACAGACCAACCAGAATAATAACAAGGGTGAGAACACAGGCCTTAAAGTTAGATATTACTAAGGTAAAAACCTAGATCCACAATTTAATTTGATCTCAAGCAAGTTTGTAACAGTCTCAATGTCTCCTCAACTCTAAAATTAAGCTTATATCTAACAAATAAGTTTTAGGTAAGGATTGAAAGAGATAACACATATAAAGCATCCAATACCTCGCATATAGTATATAATCATAACATGGTAGGTATTATTTCATTATTAAGCTGTAATTTAAAATTAAACCATTAAAGTTTACAAGGGTAAAAAAGAAATATCTTCCTTTCAAAAAAAACACATAGCATTTTTAAAACCAAAAATAATATGTAGATTACTAACTTAAAAATCTACTTAATTTTATTAATTAAATTAAAATTTAAAACCACACAGCATAAAACAGTGTTTCGCTTAAACTGGCTACCCAACTGACTCTTGCATATAGTTAATGAACTTTAAGAACCCAATTATTTTTTTAAATTTTTTTTTAAAATACGTTTTATTTATTTTTTTATATTTACCTTTTTTTGAGCTGGAGTCCAGCTGGAATGCAATGGCACACTCACAGACACCCCAGCGTTGAACTGCTGGGCTCGGGCAAACCTTCCACCTCAGCCTTTCAAGTAGCCGGAACTACAGGCGTACACTACCATGCCTGGCTAATTTTTTAATTTATTGTAGAGATGAGGTCTTGCCAAGTTGCCCAGGCTGTTCTTGAACCCGTGGACTCAGGTAATTCCCTCACCTCAGCCTCCCAAAGTGCTGGGATTAAAGGCTAGAGCCACACACCCAGCCTGCGTATTTTCTTTTAAAGCATATTTTCTACTATAGATTTCAATCCAATCAAAATTTGGTGGGTGGGTTCAGGTGTACATGCTCCATTTGCATAAATATACTCAACAGCAAATAAAAGAGTTAAAATTATCAGTATAGAGGATCCTTATGCTTGCTCAAAAGATTTATAGAAATTTTCCACAGATACTTTACAATCACTTCCAACAACTAGTTTTGTTATTAATTTACTTTACTTTGTCCTATTACAAAGGACAAATTTAAGATTTATTAGAAAATTTTAAAATATAAACATGTAAAGAAGAAACACCTCAAATTATCTATAATCTCATCATCTAGAGATAATCACTTTACAGGTCTGCTGGATTTCCTTCCAGTTTCCTCTACAATGTGTAACAAATACAAACTTTAAAAACTGGTATCATTTTAGGTTAAACTACATGAAAATGCTGACATTTAACAATTCTCAACCTACAAAAATGATCATTTCATATGGTTTAACCGAGTACCATATGTACTACATGAGTATATATGTATAACCACATATTCTTGTGAGACTCCACATTAATTCTTGAGCATTTTCCTATGTCTTTAATAATCTTCCCAATATGGCATTTTAAGGCTGGATGGTAGTCCAAACAAATGGACACAAAATCTAATTTAACCATTTCTCTGATGTTTAAAAATAAATTGTTTCCAGTGTCTCACATTATAGATATGAATATCCTTGTACCTAAATCTTCCTGTGAATCTGATTCTCTCCTTAGAATTCCTAAAAATAGGTTTACTGAGTCAAAGTTTATGAACACTTTTATTTATTTATTTATTTTTTTGAGTTGGAGTCCCACTCGATCGCCCAGACTGAAGTGCAGTGGCCACTCCTGGCCACCGCAGCCTCGACCTGCTGGGCTCCGGCGATCCTTCCGCCTCAGCCTTCCAAGTAGCCGGAATTACAGGCGCGTGCTACCACACCTGGCTAATTTTTTTGATTTATTGTAGAAATGAGGTTTCGCCTGCCCAGGCGGGTCTCGAACCCACGAGCTCAGGCAATCCACTCACCTCAGCCTCCCAAGGCGCGGGATTACAAGCTGAGCCACCGAGCCCGGCTGAACACTTTTAATTCTGCATAAACACCTTCCTAAAATGACTACCACAACATAATCAATTTACATTTCACCACTAGTGTATGAGATTGTGCAATCCATTCAAAAATGTTTTTTAACAGTCTAAAAGATAATTTTACAAATCATCTATGGTCTATAAATCAAGTATTAAAGAAAGGAAAGCTGGCAGGCAACATACAAAAAAGGTAAAACAAGAGCACATTCTCAACATTAGTGGTCCTAAAAAAGTTGGTATACATAAGAATCATGTGAGAAGGCTTGTTTAAAAAATGGAGATCTCTTAATTCCATTTCTGTGATTCTGTCAAAAGGCCCTGATGTGAATTTGTACCTTTAACTACCTTCCAAAGTGACAGATAAAGTGACCCCTGAACCACATTTTGAGAAACACTACTCCAAGCAGTATAAATATGCTTCATATGAATAATTATTGCGTATAAATTACTGATGAGTGAAAGATGAACAAATCACTTATTTCTTTTTCAAAATACTAAAAGTATTAATCATATAATGTCTTCAGACCAAATTCAGATTTATCTCTGCAGTTACAGCTTAATTGAAAGTGCAAACACAAGTTGAGCATCTCTTACCTGAAATGCCTGGAACCATAATTTTCAAATATTTACATTATTAACATGGTTTAGTATCCCACATTCAAAAATCTGAAATCCAAAATGCTCCAGTGAACATTTCCCTTGAGATCATGTTGGTGCTTAAAAGTTTTGGATTTCAGATTTGGGATGCTCAGCCTGTACTTGAAAAGTATACAGCACAGTATTTTACCACAATTCTGGAGAAAACAGTATTTTAAATTACAAGTTTTAACACTGGTTCTAGTTGTGTTATTTATTTATTTATTTAGGAGTTGGGGTCTCACTCTGTTGCCCAAGCTGGAGTGCAATGGCATGCTCATGGCTACTGCAGCCTCAACCTCCTGGGCTCAGGCAATCCTTCTCTCTCAGCTTCCCATGTAGCTGGGACTACAGGCACATGCCTGGTCACTTTTTGATTTTTTTTTGTAGAGATGAGGTCTCACTATGTTGTCCAGGCTGGTCTCAAACAATCCTCTCGTCTCAGCCACCCAATGTGCTGGGGTTATAAGCATGAGCCACTGCACTCGGCCCCAGGTATGTGATTTTTAAGTAAGTTACAGAACCTCTCTGATTTTCAGAGTCATCTCTTTAAAAATAACAGTATGTTTCTCATAAATGATACAATTAACACAGAAGTGCTTAGTAGGCAGGTGGTCGAAAGTAAGAGTTCAATAAATGTCTGTTATAATTGTTAAGATATGACCACTGCTGAAGCACCTATTTCAGTCAACCCACAAACCTAAGCAACAAAGATGACTGTATACAGTTTACGTAATAGGTACCTATAGAGACAGCACTAATGACATTTTTTAAAAGTGATTACTTAAAAATATGCTAGGTATTGAATAGACTCTTTAATGACATTATCTTTGTTAGAGAACCTAGGAAAAGTCGGTAGTGCCAGAATTTAAACCCAGGTCTATTATTCCAACCACTAGGATAATTTCTAGGATAACTATCCTACTTCACAAATACTGAATATCAAAGAGATAAAACAGTATTCTTAGCAAAAACA
Source organism: Tarsius wallacei (assembly GCA_963574415.1). NCBI lineage: Eukaryota > Metazoa > Chordata > Mammalia > Primates > Tarsiidae > Tarsius > Tarsius wallacei. The sequence continues at coordinate 19,634 of CAUYQG010064145.1, read as the reverse complement.
TGTACACCCCCTCCCCGCTCAATGGACAAAAAGTAAAAGGAAACATTTTAACATCACCTTCAACCTGATTTTTAAATAAATTTCAACCTTCCTAACTCCAATTTTTATACCTTCAAGGCCAAGTATTATAACTACCTCACACTGGTAAGGGTAAACTGATTCCTTTTTAATGGACGTTTAAGAGTATGTTTAAGAGACCTTAAAATGTTTATACATAATTTGATCAGGGTCATCAAGGAGATTGGTGGCAGAGCCAAATTAAATCCAGGTCTTTTAACACTTGATCCAGGTCTGTTTAGAAAAGAAAAGGCAGCTCCACTGGATCTAGAACTTCACTTGTTTTTCTCATATTTGCTGAACCCACTACAAAATAAAGCCTAAATAAACACCACTCCAGTGAAACTTATATCCATGATAAATTCGTTGGTAGTTCATCATTTAACATTTTTAATATATATGGAATTTACATACACCCTTGACCAAATCTCAAATGACACTAACATCCTTATGTTCATTTTATCAGTGTTTACAGAAAACGTTTTCTTGTGGGTGGGGATGACTATAAACTTGTTACCTACTGAATAACAAAAGATTACAAATTCTAGTATTTAAATTATGTAATATATGCAATCTTCCATAATTAATGTTTTAAGTATGTAAATTTTAAAAGTATAGAATGATAATGTTAATATTCTCACCTTTTAAGAAATACTAAAGTTTCAAACACTACCGGAATATAACAAAAAGGAGATCTCTCTTCCCATGGTGGTCTGAATATCACATATAATGGCAATTTTGTGTCTCATTTCTACGAAGGAAAATTATTAAGAGTATCTAATTATTGTAAATGTTTTTAGATGTGGTTACAAGAAATAATGTCTCTATCATAGCAAGAACATAAATAGGAAATGATAGAGAATTCAGTATTTTTATGTGTCAGGTTCTGTACGAAGCACTTCACGTGAGGTGTAGAAGTACTGGGGAAGGAAGGAAAGAGGGAAGGAGGGAAGGAGGGAAGAAGGGAGGGAGGAATGGAGAAAAAGAGTTTATTTTCTTTCCTAATATAAAGGCCTAAGCAAAACTTTAGAGTAGTCAAAGTCTTGAACAGTACTTGACTTTCTGCAATAGTAGTTTCTACAGTTAGAATTAGATACTTCCATATCTATAATAAATTATTTATTTATAAGGCATAAAGGATAAAAACAAAAATTATTAAAATATAATTACTTTGAAATGTATAGTCCCAGATATTAAACTTTAATATTCTATAACCTTAAACATATAACAGCTATTTTAGTTTAAAACAACTATTATATGTTTTCATCAATGGTCCTTAGAAACAATACAACTCAGATTTCATAAATGTTGCTGTACCTATGAAACCATTAGGAAAGAAAAAGACCAAAAAAGGATACAAAATAACTCTAGAACAACTCACTACACCAACAACCTTACCATCATTCCAATATTGTGATTACAGCTAGTTTGACAAAATTTACAAATGTCAAGAATATTCAACTTCATTTAGGTAACACAGGATAACTACCGTGAACTCAAATCTTAGAGATGTGCTCTCATGGTCAACACCAGAATATGTGGACACATATGCTGCTGATGACCTAGGAACAAGTAGCAGAGACTATATTTGATTATACTTAAAGCTAGTAATACCAATGAACTTATTGTGAACTGATAAGTGAAATAATACATATAATCTCTGAAATTTCATGGGGGCACTCAAATAAGCCATAACATCACTGAGGCTACTCAGAACTTAAAACAGAAATGAAAAACTTACTATTCTGATTTTTAAAATAAGTGCTGCTGCCTTAAGTGGCCAACAGTCTCGTATCAACTCCAAGATGCAATCACAACATCCATTAGAGTGTTCCACAGCTCAGAGCAAGCAAGCAAGTGGTTGTCAGTGCAGCTAGTAAATCACCTGATCCTATTACAAAATCAATTACTGCAGTGCATTTCCATTGCTACACAATCTGATGATGACAAAATGATATTGGATAGCTACTGCAAGGTCAAGAAAACTGCTAAGAACATCTTTAGTTGGTCTTTTATTTTTAATCATTTGGTCCTAATCATAATGCAGCCATTTTCATTGCATATTTTTATTTGAAATAAATCTATGTAGTTACCTTTGGTTGCCTGGGACATTCGATGGATAATCTCTGCAACTGGTCTGATGTATGGCTACAAGAGAACAAATCAGAGCAGCAAGTCGAACGGCTCAACCTCTTCATTAAAGAAGAAATAAAGCTGCAGCCACAGCCACACATTGACTTGCTCATTAGAGGAGAATTTGACTTAAAAAATCAGAACTGGTAATGTCCCATATATGCTCAAAATTGTCTAACTGCCTCATTCTGCAGCTCTCTGGCTGAAAGAAACACGGCTTAAAAAGAATAAAACAACAGCTTTCCTACAGAAAACACCAGCCACAAACTCATCGCCAAGAAAAACTCGATATTAAAAACAGAAGTCTTCCGGCTACTCTTTAGAAAGAAGGTAAGGTGCTTTCATATTTCAATCTGCTTTATATTAAAGCCCAACTACTTAACAAAGGAGCAAACTCGAGATAAGACACCCCAAAATTATACTAACCACTTTCTGTCTTCCATCAGTTTAGATCTGTTTGCCTATTCCTTCAGCTCAGCCTATCCAACCTGTTCCCTCTGTAAATGCACACTATTTCAACAACCAACAGGAATGAGCCCCACCCCTCCCTGTCCTCATACACACTGTTTAAGAACTGTTCAATATCTGGAAAAAACTGCTGCTGCATTGCTCTGAGAAACAACAGGGAGCAAATTACTGGACAGATTCTTTAACTTACCAATCAGAACTGCTGACCTCTTATGACTCTACAATTCAAGAAGCCTGCCAAACACAGTAAGAATAATCAACTAATTTTACTTCTATATTATAGATTAGTTTACAGAATTGTTTTTAATCTTACTATTCAATTTAAAGTACAAAAACATAGGTGTAAGTATTTTTAAAACAAACAAAATTTAGATAGTAGCTAATATAAATCTTTAAGGAATGGTGGGAGAGGGCAGGGTGGTTGAATAAGATATGTAAAGTAAGAAATTGTCTATACTTAGACTTGAGAAGTAATGAGCAATAAAATTCTATAGCAAAAATATTGGTGCAGATAATGATGTAATAAACAAGCTGGATAATCCAAGGAGGCTCCTGCTATCATAAACATTACAGAGAAGAGTTTTAATGAGGAAAAAAAGGACATGTGGCTATATAGATAGGTATTGACAATAAGTGAAAAACCATCAAAAACCTCATTATTTTGAAACTGAATTTTCTCCCAGTTGGTTACTTGCATTTCATTAAAAAGATGTGAAAATCAAAAACCACCCTGAAAACATAAGCAACAGTATTAAGTATGTTAGCCATACTCTGGTATCTTTTGTGCTTAAGCATTCTACTTTTGCCAATAATGCATAAAGATATTTATTTACACCACATAATTAATCCACATTACAATTTCCAGGACAAGGGAGGGTCAAGTTAATCCAAATACTGTACAATCTTTTCAAATAATCATACTTCAAATAACTGTAATTTAAAAAACATTAGCAGACCAATGATTGCTAATCTTTGTTAACAGTACCCTGTCTGGGAAGATAGTCTAAAAACTAATGTAATAATAAACACCTTAAATCAAGATGTATATTCTTAAAACTTCCTGTTTTCTATGGCACTAAAAGGTTCCTTATTTGTGTATATATCATGCTCAATTTCTTCCCTGGTTTAAAGCTAAAAAGACAGTATTGCTTCTGCCTTCACCTTGCACTGCCCTTTGATATTCATGTTATACTTAAATCAATTTCCAGAATATCTAAAAACAGGCATGCACTTCACATTGAATTTTTTTAAAAAAACCTTTGGTATACAAAAGCTATGGAAACAAACAAGCAAAATAATGCAGTAACCTTTTACTCGCCTGCTGGAGGTACTGTCTGCTGCATAGAATTTTAAATCCTCATCTGCAGATGCAATTGAGCTGGTATTGCCAAGAACTCTGCTTTCCCTGTGCTGCTGCTGCTACACAGCTATTCATCGAAAGAGCACATTAAATGAAAAATCTGAAGTACTATTAGTGTAAGTTTCTCATATGATTTAACAAAAGAACTTCTAAAATCTAGCTATAGCCCTGCTCTGTCACATTTTCAGATGCATGTCAGACATGTTAAGGAAAAAGGTCTTATTGCTGCTGATGCACTCCTCCTAGCAAATGTGCAAGCTGGGGAAGCTAAGAGAAGTAATGAAAACACTAATACATCATGCTGATGTAAAAACAAGGTCCCAAGTATTAAAACCTGATACGATTTATGTTGCCAAAAAAATATACACCATCTCCATAATAATTTGAGATTATTATTAGTTTTCTAAATAATGAAAGTCTATAAATAAATCACTGTGTCTAATATTACAAACATGCATCAATTAAAAATCCTCACCAATTGCATATCGCTATTCATGAAAGTAAGTTACCACACTAGCTTTTCATTTAGTGTCACTATTGTTTCAAAACAAAACCATGAAAGAAAAGATCCAAAGGTATCTTTGTGAAAAGTACTTGTGAAATAGCTTGACTTGCAATGCTTTGTTCTCCTCATCTCCCACACCAATATCCCTTGGATCTTATATTAGTTATAACTAAAATAGAATGTAAGCAGTAAGGAATATTTTCATTATTTATTATTTTCCTTCTATGTCAGCTAATTTGATGTACAGTACTATTGATTCTTAGGCTGCACATAACTGGAACTAGAAGGCAAGCCAACAAACATAAAGCTTTAAAAATATCAGAAAAAACGAATATTGCTTATTAAATTTGTGAATATGTTTTAAAAGAGAAGAAAACATTAATGCTTGCTCACTAACAGCAAGCATCATGAGTAATTCTTCAACAAGCTGTATTTTAAAGTGGCTTTTCCCCTTAACTGCAAGTAACTCTGTCAGAACTTGTTTTAAAATATTTAACAATCTACTTCTATTGAATTAATTTTTACTTCTTCAACATACAAGGTGATCACTCCTGTTAAACGTGAAATCTACAAACATGACCCTACAACAGGGCATCCTTCCTCAATGCTCAAATTTATATGCATAAGTATACATAAACTAACTTTGGTTTTCCCCAAAAAGGTAAAAATGAATCAAATAAAAACTTGGTTGACTAACACTATCATATTTTTTTTAATTAGTTTTTCATTTTAAAACACTATATTGTCACATACAGTGAGAGATGACTCCAGCAAGTTCTCAAAACGTGGACCCTGGGAGTTCCTGAGACTCTTACATGAAGTTTATGAGATCAAATTACTTCCAGAATACTACTAAGAAGTTACTTATTTTTTTACTCTCAATTTCTTATGAGTATACACCCAATGAGGTTTTCATCAGACTTCCAATCTATCATGTAACAGAAGAGACTAAATACAGAAGCAGATAAGAGCAACCGACTGTCTTTCATTAAGTCAGTCTTTAAACATATTTGCAAAAGTGAAAAATGCTATCATTCTTCTCATTAATTTTGTTTCTTTGTTGCAGGAAAATAAGGCTATTTCCCCCCAAAATATGTTAATCTTGTACACATGTAATTAGCTGTTATTTTTAAATAAATTACATGAATATTTGTCAAACTTGTGTTATTTTCTAATCGGGTAAATATTAAGAAATATAGCCCACATGAATTAAAGCTCTTTGATGTCTTCAATAATTTTTAAAAGTTTAAAGGGTTCCAGAGATCAAAACTAATTGAGAATCACTAGAATTTTTGCTCACAGTTTTCCTTAAATCAAGGCTTACAGTTTTGGTTATAAAAATGACCAGTAATTTTAAAAGAAGTGCCTCCAAAAATATTCATTTTAGAATACCAAGTATAAAATGTTTCTGAATTTTCACTGCCATTTTTAATACCCAACTTTTAATCATCTTCATTATTGGGCACAATTATTATCAGCTGTGTTTCATAGTATTGTTTCATACTAATGCCTCCTTTCCTTTTTTAAGTAGATAACTCCAGTAGTACAAGGAGCAAAATAGAGAAATCTAGAAATGCATATACGTTGAAAAAGAAAGAAAATCAGTTAGGAAAAGGAAAATGTGAGATTTGTGGTTTTTTAATCGAAAAAAACTATAAAAAGTTTCATCTTATTTGTACAAATCACTAGTTTTAAGTAATTTTTTTCTGAGAATACATAAACTTTAAGTAGGATATATCTCAAGAAGGGATTGCCTTTCAGTTAGATAAAGGGGGAAAAACTTTTCAGAATATATGAAAGACTATTAGGGAAATTACAGTCCAAAAACTTAATTACCTATTAATTATAGTAATTTCTGTTACTGAAACTATGTTGAATATTTGACATACTAAGGCTTTGCAGTCAATCACAGGAGAGATGACTTCTTATCCTCCTAAATTTTTACATATAAGTCCCACAGGGTTAATTTTCAAAGAGTTTTTCCCTGGCTTGGTCCTTGACCAAACCCATCTAGAGCTCTGGTTCCCATTCACCGTTTCAGTCATTCAAATATTTACTTAGCATCTACCACGTGCTAAGTAAGTATGGATAATGAACACATAGCAACATACAAAACAGGCAAAAATCTCCCCTGCCTTCATTGAACTTGTAACCCGGGAAGAAGACAACAAAACAAAATTTTTTTATGTAGATGGCGACCAACAGCTAAGGAAAAAAAACACAGGAAGGATGAAATAGCCAGGAAAAGCCTCAAGGTTTTTCTTAATGGAGACATAAACAGAATTTTTTAAAGATTTAAGAACTTTTTTAATGTTGGGAGAGGAGTAGTGGTAGCAAAAGCACGTGGTCAGTGAATGAAATTTTGAATTTTTAAATTATAAATTTCAAATATATATAGAAGTATGAAGAAGAGTATAATAAACCTCTATAAATCTACTCAACACCCATATTCAACAATTACTCAAAATATTACCAATACTGCTTTATCTACCTTTTATTCATTTTTTCCCCCCAAGGTCTTTTAAAATAAGTCCCAGATATCATGTCACCATCTCCCCCATTCATATATATCACTATGCATCATTAAATAATTTGGACACTACCACAAAAATCACTACACACATTCATCAAATTAACTATCTTTCCATAATATTAACTAATACCAATCAATATTCAAATCTCCCAGCTTATTTTAAATGTCTTTTCTACTTTATTTAATCTGAACAGCATCCAAAGGAAAAATGTTTTGTATATGACTACAGTACTGTTTCTTATATTTCTTTTACTCGAGAACAACTCCCAAGGCCCCTCCTTATTTTTAAATTCATGTCACTGACTTGCAGAAACTATATTAAGTGTCTGCAATTGTCTGTATGCTTCTCTACCGTTCCACTTACCTTGTACCCAAATCTACAATACTTTCTACAAATAACTGTTCATAATGAGTATCCAAATTCCCATCTGAAGAGAAATACTAGCAATACAGGCATATGAAAAACATTTTTTCTAACTCCAGAAATCTAATAGCAATTTAAGTCTACTGATAATTTTCAAACACTTGTTGAAATGAATCCCAAAATTTTAACATGGTGCAATAGCTCTGAAAAGACAGAAGAGGGAACTATAATATTTAGGAATTCCACACTAAATAGCACAATTTTTTTTATTGAAACACTGAATTTCAATTTAGCGAAAGTTAAATATATAGTAATAATTACTGTTTATATATCCTTTTTCCAAAAAAGAAACAAACAAAAAAGCCTAGAATATGAAACAAAAAGATTTGGAAGGATAAAGACTGAATGTATAGATATGTATAAGTTGTATCCACTAATAAATATCAGCCATTACCATTTAAAATTATCCTAACAACGCACTTCCACTTTCTAGATAAATTTCTTCAATAATAAATGAGCATATCAAAATAAAATTAATGTGTTTTGCTAAGTAATCATTTTAGTTCTAAATTCAAAATGTTTTTTTTCAAAAAAATGTTTTAAAGAAGTCATCAGGAAATACAGAAATTAAAGATTTTGAAGCAAATTGCCTTTATATATCCATTTATTCAAAAGAAAACTGCAAGAAGACTTTATTAATAATTAAATTCAAGAATAAGTGTATATATAGTCTACCAAGATGACTGCTCTAAAAAAACTGATATTTTATTAAAAATATAAAATTAGTTTATATAAAAATGTAAATCTGTCACTTTAATAAAACTACTTTAAGCAAGTACAGAATAGAACAGCAAATTTGTACACAAATGATCACTATCACACAAGGCAAGACAGAAGAGAGTTAGTAACAGAATTCAGGTAAGCTTCCTGCTACTGCCTAAACAAGGATTTCCTTTACTCCAGTTTCCAATAACATGTTCCTCATTTCTTTTGGAGTCCTCACCAGCAGCAGCACCTTTTCCGTTCACATTCCCACCAATAGTCTGGTTATAAAGATTTAGGTATTTTTTAAGAAGATACAGGCTTTCTTCACCATGCTCCTTACTTCCTTCTGAGTCCTCATCAGCATCTTTAACGTCCATATTTCTAACAACAGTTTATCACGATTTAGGTATTCTCTGAGATAATACACGTTTTCTCTACTATGCTCCTCACTTCCTTCTGAGGTCTCACAAACAAAGCCTTTAACATCTACATTACTAACTGTATATTCAAGGCAATCTAAGCTTTTTCTATCATGTTCCTCAAAATTCTACCAGCTTCAACCAGTACCCCAATTTCAAAGCCATTTCCACATTTTTAGGTATCTGTTACAGCAGCACTCCACTGACAGGTACCAAATCTGTATCAGCTTCCCATGGCTGTTGTAACAAACTACCAAAAACATGATGTGAAACAACACGAATTATCTTACAGTTCTTGAAATGAGACGGGTTAAAATCAAGGTATTAGCAGGCCAGTATTCTTTGCAGAGGCTCAAGAAGACAACGTTTCCTCATCTTTTCTAAAGCTGAGGAAAGCTGTATGAATGAATACCATAGCTCATGGCCCCTTTCTCTATCTTCAAATCTTCTGCCCTGACCTTTTTATTTCCCTCTTATAACAAGTCTGGGATTACACTGGGCTCACCTGGATAATCCTGATCATTTTCCCATCTCAAAATCCTTAACTTAATCACATATGTGAAGTTTCTCTAACCAATAAATGTAACATATGCCAAGTTTTTGGAAATCAGGATGCAGACATCTTTCAAAATACAACACAAAAAGCATGCAATATAAAATAAAAAAACATAAGCTGGTATTTAGCAAAATAAAAGAATTCTGAACTTCAAAAGACACCAGTAAAAAATACGAAACCTCATCTCTATAATAAATTTTAAAAAAATCAGCCGGGCGTGGTAGCGCGCGCCTGTAATTCCGGCTACTCGGAAGGCTGAGGTGGAAGGATCACCGGAGCCCGGCAGGTCGAGATTGTGGTGGCCGGAATCGGCCACTGCACTCCAGTCTGGGCGACGGAGTGAGACTCCAACTCAAAAAATAAACAAACAAACAAACAAATAAATAAATAAATATGTGAATGATTTTGGTTGCATACTAAAATTATGGTGAAAGATATTTTTCTATTGGTGTATTTCAAAATGATTTTACTTTTTTCTGATTATATAGTCTGTTTTTGACGTTTAGGATAAGCATACAGTGTTCACGTATAATGTCATAACAAAACTATTTTAATTTTAGAAGAAAACAAGTGACTAAGTGTTAAGTTTTTATCTTGTCTGAGACATTAAGCACATGATGTCTTATATACTGAGTAACTACCCTGTGTTTTGCTTCGTGCTTAGAAGATCAAAGATAAATGAAACTCTAAAGTTTAAAATATATTTTTCTTTAATGTAGAACGTTTTGTTATACTATTCTTTTTAGATTAGTTACTTGATCTGAAAAAACATTTTTATATTTTCTAAAAACTATTCATGAACCTGGAAATATGTTGAATACTATTAAATCATTTGTAATTTGGCGTTCCTTTTATAAATTACATTTTAGTAAATTATTTATACATTTGCTTGTTCTGCTAACCTAATTTTGTACTAGAATATCCTGTGTTCTATATCATAAAATATCTTTTTTAGCAAGGATAAGCATTTTAGATGTATTTCTACATTGTATAGAAACTTTGAAAAGGAGAAATCTCTAGGGGATGTACAAGTAATTAATACACAAGTTACTAATGCAAGTATACAATTAATTAAAGCTTTTGCTATCAGTATAATTAAGTATGTAATTAGCACTAGTGGTGGCAGTAGTAATTTTAGTAATAATAGTAGTAATAGTGACAGCCATATGCGGGAAATAAGTATAACCATAAGCAGAATTTTAAAACATAGTGGATTGCCATTATAAACCATGCATGGTATGCATGGTTTATGCATATTCTAGGAAAATGCTGTGAGCCCTCTGAATTTTCATCTGCAGCATAAGGCTTGATCTATGTTGGAGCTCTGAACTATAAAGAAAAAAATGCAACCAAGAACAGTAACTCTGATTCCAAAGTTTTTTTTTTCCCCTGTGGCATTATTTGGTGTATTTATCACTCCATACACCAAGATCCCAAGAATCCCAGATTATTTCTCTGTTTCTTATTTTATTGCCACAGATATAATATAAAGTCTCTTTTAAAAAAAAATCTTTTCTAAAAAATTACGTATATATTACATATATACCATATATATATATATGAATTACTCCCTGGAGAGAGTTTGCATGCAATCATGGGGGAAGAGCAGAACAAGCAAGTAGGCAAGGGGGTAGTTTTGAGAATGGACTTTGAGAAAAATCTTGACAATTTGCAAAATTACTATTAGACAGCGAAATACTTTCATAATCATAAAATGTAATAAAAATAGTTTTCTATGTGGCAGAGATATATTAATTGCTTTGAAAAATCATTAAATAGCATCCTCAAGTCTGAAAATGCTTGTTTTAGTCAACAGAGAAAAGAAAAAATATTCATAAAATATTTTTTGTACTAAGGTAATACCTTTAAAGTAACAAATAATTAAGAAAATGTTAATTCAAACTGAAGTTATCTTGAAACAAAATTTCAAGTAATATTTTATATTTTCTGCTAATGAAATTTTATGTCTAATTACATAGGAGGAAGACATATACTTCTATGATCATAAATTTAACGATGATTAATATTTTTGTGCAACTTTACTAAGTATTCATATTTACTACTACAAGTATTAAAAACTGTTTTCTTATGATGTAGAACACTACTTACATTTGAAACTTAGAAGTAACTAGCTATACACATGATGAACAAGATTTTCGATAATTCCGAGGCTTAAGTCCTCTGTTTTCAAATGTTAGTACCATACCAAACAAAAGGCAGAAGACTCCTGAGATAGTAACCTTTTTTCACTTGGCAACATTCTCTTTCCCTTGTTTTCCAGGAGTAGTAAAAATAACTTCAAATCAGGTTAAGGAATGCTCTGTTGGATTGTGGATTTCACACAAAACAGTCTTTCCCTACAGTTGAATTTCAATGGGAAATAAAATGTATGCAACATTAGGGATTTAAAGCTTTTATTTGTGAATATTTACCTTAAACTATGATAAAATATTTTGTTTGGTTCCTTTTTCCCTCTTTGCATACATTACTTTATCTCAGCATTAATAAAGAAGCTGCTATAATATGTAGTTTTATTTAAAAGAGCAAGTAGACCCAGAAGAAATAAGTCTAAAGAAGGTTGTGAATTTTAAATTAAGTGTCTTTGCCTCAAGAAAACACTCTTAGCCTCCATGAAGAATTCACTAAGCTGTCTTAACCACTTGAATCTCTCTAGCCTTGGGAATATACATACAGCTTTATTTCTTCCTTCTTTTTCCTTATTTGTAGATAATCAAAATGAAGTTCCTTTTTTTGCCCTCCTCCTACACTTCAAACTTACAAGTATTTTAAAATCATTCACTCTATGCTAAATCACTATGCATTAGTAGTGTCACATTTCATTTGGGGATATGTAAAATTGTATTTTCTAGGCATTTGTTTTCTTAAAAAAGAAATGAATTTCCATAATGCACAAGTCTCAGATAAGCACCTCTATTCTCTACACTTCATGGATAAGCTTCACCATTGAGAGAAAAAAAAAAAAAAGAAAGAAAAAAGTAGATTTTTTTTTCTGTTGTCAGTTTTCCTTTGAAGCATCAAATAGGATATTGGTATTTTTTTGGCACTTAAGCTATTTACTTACTGTGACTTAACGAGCCGTTATAAAGTGAGCCATATTCCCACCGTGCATTTCATACAAGTATTACTAGAACTTCTTCTCAGAAGGATTTATCTACTAATCAATATCTTTCTTATTGTGCCATTTCCAGAAGTACTAAAGAGACTTCTCTCTGAAGCAGAGTTTGACTCTGCTTGGGTTTAGCTACTCTAAGAGTTGCACAATGTACAACAGGGACTCTAACAGGTGGATCATGTAGTTTTTGTGATGTGACTATCTCACCATTAGTTTTGGATATTTCCAAGGAAGGTAAAAATCCCTCAATTGCATTATCAAGTAAAAAGCCAAGTGTTCTAGAAATTTAAAATTATACTTGAAGTCATTCTCTTTACTTAAAAAAGGACATGTCTATATTAATGATAAGATGTTTTAAAAGTGTTTTAAAAATGTTTTTGGATAACAAACCCACAGAGACTCAGATAAGAAATCATCACTTTAAATGATGAATATTATCTGGATTCTTTCTCTTCCTTTGTCTTAAACTTGACATTTTGACACTGAATTGAAATAGGTAGTAGTAAATTCTGCAGGGACTACACATAAAATTCCGTTTGAGCGACAACAGTTTCCATGTGATATATATTTTCTAGAGATGATGTACAGGTTACAGACATTCTGTGACCTTTCTCTCCCAATCGCAAACAGATTAAGCAGAGCTGATTAACGGAGACTAAAAACACATGGGTTGTCTTCTCTTAGGGGGGTCTTCGACAAAGCCCTCCTCTCTGAATCCTCCCACTTCATTCGCTTGCAAATCACTGTGCCCAGAGAAGTCTTCGTTCCCTCAGACCCAAACCTGGAACCCTGCAGCGCCATCAGCGGCAATATCTTCCTATTTGAGGGACGTCTCTTATTAATCAGAAACGCTGAATGGAAGCCAATCAGATAGAGAGTTTCTTTGGCTTCAGCTTCCTGCCTGTCTGAGTTAAAAGTGATGCTCGAAGAGAGAGCACACTGAGATGCATGAAGATTCAGCTGTGAAGATACTATGAAAAGGGAAGAGAAGGACCGAGACAGAAGCAACAACAAAATTGTCTGCTGAACAGGGGTAAACTCAGTTCCATTGCTAAGCAAGGTAAGTGCTATTTACTTTGCTTCACGATATAAGCCATTCAATTTTTTGCTTTCTTGTAACGAAGTAGTACAAATATTGCTTTTCTCCTAGTTGCTATATTTTGCTTGCTCTCTCTCTCTCTCTCAACATTTGGAAGCATGTAAAAATACATTTTGTAGTATTTGAATAAAATATTTAAATGCTCAGTGACAAAATTTACAACATTTGCTTCTTATTTTACTTTTAAAAAACTGATACCGACCCCAAGCTCTTTTAATAGTCCTCAAATTTGTACATGGGATATTATTATAAAAATAAAACTAAACTTCAGATTGTATTAGTTGATTGTGATAGTTTTGAATTAATCACATATTAGTGTGTTTATGTATATTATTATTACATTAATTTTAAATGGGTTTGTTTTTCTCACTAAGTTTTGTTTAAATAATTTAAGTCAGAACTGTCAGAAATAAAGACATGTTTATTCATAATTCAATAAAAATGCTTTCTTTATATTAAATATATAAATGTAATAATATATAAATAGCAAAAGTAACACGGATATTGAATGTCAGGATTAAGGTGATCAGTTTACCTGGTAAAGGAGGTTTCTTTACATATTTGTTTGGTTCTCACTCAAGTCAACATTCTGAATGTGTATATCTGTAGGCTCTAATTGCTTTCCATCATCATAGAAAAATGTATCTTAATGTAATGAAGACTAGATGAAAACCACAGGAAAGAGAGAGCATTTCAAAGCCAAAATTGGCATTTTTATTATTTAAAGTGATATGGAAAATGCATTGATCTGGTGGAGCATTATTGTTTTGTTTTTTCCATTACATGCTTAGTATAATTACTTATACCAAATAGATTTTTGCAAACACATTAATTTCAAAAAAAGGCTTGCATTTTAGCTATAAGGTCATCAAAATTCTATAGTATTAACAGTCAGATAATGTTAACAGGGTGATGTTCTCAGAATCTGTTTTAAATCACAAAGGTGTAATAAAAGGAAAGTTATCAACTGTACTAGATAAGTTTACATGTATTTGTATCATCAACTTTTTGATGAGAATGTAACTGTAAATTTGATCAGTAATTGGTATTTTTTTCTGGATATGTGTTGTCATTTAATATTTTATGTTGTAGATATGTGAGGTACCTAATAAAGACTGTTTCACAGGGTTTCCAAAATCAATGTAGCATGAAGAATGAGTGATTTTATGCCATTAAAGAAGTGGTAACTTTTGCATGACAGGAGAGAATCTTCATTTGCTCCCTTTGCTTTTTCTTTGAATTTAGAAGAGTTACCTGTCTTCAGCTACAGCTGATTAAGAATGAATTTGATCATTGAATGTTCTCAACTTGGTAAAAAAAACAAAAACAAAAAAATCTCTTCCATTCTATTAAGGATGAATCATATTTTCAGATTCAGACACTATTTCATTGCTTAGACAAAGCTATGTCAATGATGGAATATATTTATGTAACTACAAAACTGGTTAATCCAGATTTGAATGGTAGATCTTTTGAAAGATAAAGAAATGACATGCTATTCTAGCACATAGCACTTAACCACTTGGATATAACAAAAATGTCGTGCATTTGTAGTCTTGTCTCCAAACAATTATGGGTTCAACCAAAGTTTTCCAAATGAAGAGTATGTAAATAATTATATGCACTTAGTATATGCTGAAATGTTGAAATACTATCATCTCTATATTTATGTGTTTTGAAAAATAATAAAAGTAAGGTAAGTGCATGTTATAAGGAAACCTAATACTGGAAATAATAAATCTAAAAGGCTTTAGAGAAAGCAAATTATAGCATCAATTTAAGAGTAATTCACTAACTTTAACTCAGGTATATTTGGTAGTACTAATAAAGTAATAGTTATCTAAGATAATATTATTTTCCCAGATGTAGAAATACTGTGTTTATTTTATTACACCATTTGATAGTTTTAAAGATATTTGAAATGGTTTACATAATTATGCCACCATTACTTAATTTACTGCATACTTGAAATAAAAATGCCTTCTACCACTGCTTGTATGTAACAAGATCACAATATCATAGTTGATTTTGAAATTATGCTTTTAAAGGTTGTGTTGCTCGACTTGATAAACTGTGTTTTGGATCAGAAGCTCTTCTGAATGTCACCTTGTACGGAGGGATTTCATTTGGTATTTTCCTGCATCCCCCTATGTATGCAAAGCTCAGCCAATGCGGTGTCCCCTCCATGGTATATTCACCCAGTAAGATTTTTAAGAATAATAACTGGACAGTGTTTTTTTTTTACTGGTTTATCTCTCTGTAGGCATCAGTAGTGACATTAGGCAGATACTCTTTTCCCACAACTTCTACAGTGTATGGGTATAGTTAATAAGAATGTTTTTCAGAACGCTTAAAACTTATATAATATAAAATATGTGAATAATGTGACTATATATGCCAAAAAGTATAAATTAAGGTGAAAATCCAGGAATACATGAGAATGTGTCATGTAACTTGTTCTCTATGATAATGAACAGTCTGGATAAATAGTTATTTGGCATTAATGAAGATATTGCAATGTAATTTATAATTAGTTTACCATATTCTTTGAGACTAATTTTGTTCACTAAAAATGCACATTTAAATAAAATGTTCAAATAATCTTACATTTGAAAAAAATTGTGATATTTTAAAATTTGTCCAGTAATACTTCTGACTTCATGGATATACACAAACACACACACACACACATACACACACACACACACACACACACACAGAAACACATAAAATCAGTAGCAATATTAATGTAGAGTAGATTGATTCATGTTGAGATATTTTTGTAATAAAAAAGTCTGGTTAGTTTCTTATGTATTTTACTTCCTAAATGGTTTACTTGAAGTTTTATTAAGGAAGAAGAATGCATGATACATAGGACCAAAAGGACATAGGTTTAAAATTAGCTTTGTTTGTTTTTACTGATGCTAAATTTATAAATTCTCATTTTGATTGTAGAATATAAAACTTTTCTTATGATAAAACAATTTCTCTTTCAGTATCTTATGTATTCGTTTTCAGAAGTAAGTTGTCCTTTCAAGGTATCCCAAATAATTATCAATATCCATAACATTATATTAACATAAAATTTTAGAACTTTAGAAAGGGGTTTCAGCTATCTACAACCCTGATTTTACACATGAGAAACTGAGGCTTAAAAAGGTTATTTATATATCCAAAACTATCAAACTATATGTGAAAAATTGGCAATATTATGTAGAATATTATGTAGAAACATATCATGTTAAGACATGAAACTCAGAAGATTAGGAATACGCGTAGATGATTGATAGAAAGGAAAGAAGGAAGGAAGGAAGGAAGGAAGGAAGGAAGAAAGACTTCTGGATGTTTTAGATGTCCTAAAAAGTTTTCTTTTTCTTATGAGTCATTTCAATTTCTCTAGAACCACCATTATCCTCATTATTAAAACATGGTAAGGAGTGCCCTGTGAGAAGAGTGTCTTTATAGCACGTTTATACATTTCCATAGCTGTCCTAAGATATTAATGTACTTATCCCTAAATTTACCACTAGTAAGACATGGTCCTATAGCTACATTCCAAATGCAAAGTGCCTGAACAAAAGCAGTGTCTCTGGAGCCTAACCAAAAGATTTCATATTAACACTACCAGGAAACACTTCCCTCAGCATAAAACTCACTATAATGGATCTTATTGGCTATGAAGGGAAAATGGAAACATCATGAGGTATTGTTGTCAGTTGCTCTCTGTGTATGTATATTTTATTTATTTTTATATTCATATCTTATTTTTAGGAAGAGAGGGAAAAGAAAAAGAGCTGAGTATTTTCTTAAAGTGACATTCCATGTTTTAATTTTTTTTTTCTGTTAATTTGACAAATTATATACCAATTGCAGGAGGAATAAGTGTTCTTATATCTTCTGTTTCTCTTGATAACCAAGATAATTTTTGAGCTCTTTCATTAATCAATGAAACACCAGAGCATATGATTGTTTCATAGGCATGGATTAAAAAGCTTACCCCTCATATCAGATGTTGAGATTGACGTTACAGTTCTGAAATGCGTGAGTGACTTCACTGTATTTTTTTACTTTAAGCACTACTTCAACTTATAATGGAAATGACAGTAACTAATAGCTATCTGTAAAGTTTGAGTTTACAGATTTAATATGTGCATCAATGTATTGGGAGAAACAGATATATCACAGAACTTATACTAGAATATGCTGCACTTACCACACTTTGTGTATTATTGATAGAGTATCCAATACATAATGAATTTTTTCCTTCATATTTAGTGAAATAGGTACTTGGGAAAGTCATACAAAACAAGAAACAATATTTACAGAAAGCCGGTATTACAGGGGAGGCAACAAACAACACATAAACAATGTATAGTCCAGGCAATTCAATGAACACCAGTAATTTACTTCCTGAATCAAAAGACATGATGTAAAATATACAGCTTTTATAAGACTGGGTCCTCAAAGTTCTCTAAAAGAATTTTCCTTAGACAATCAAGCAATTCCCGTGTCATGTACGTGTTTGATCCACCAAAGCAGGTTACTGTAATAATTTTGTATAATTCATGTGCCATATTTTTTTCAAAATATTCACATCTATGTTATAAATACTTCACAATATAGATAATATATAAGAAACTCCAATATCTTCTTTATCTTAATGGTAATTAAGTTACAGATGAAATATCCAAGAAACCTTGCAGTTCAAATTAGAGTAAATCTATATATCTTCATATTATTTTCTGTGTATCTGCATATACTCATATAAGTGTTCCATTTATATCTGTATCTATAGCTATGTCTGTGTGTATACTCAAAATACATATGGAAAATTGAAAGAAATAGCACAAATATTTGAATGTATAAATTAATTATAATCTTTAATTACAATAGCGTAACATGAGGCATTAAAATATTCTCTTTTTGGGCAATTACAGATATTATGTTGGGAAAAATGATAAGATGGCATTAGAATTTTCTTATTTTAAGAAAAGGTTAAACTCAATATAGTCCGTCTGCTAAGGTTGACTCAAATGTATTTTTTTGAGAAAATTAGAATTTTATTTTTAAACTGTATCTATAAATGTTTTTTATTGAATGTTCACAGTTCTTGAAGACCTCATTAAAAATATAATCTCTTTACCTATTTTATGGTGAACTAGAAAAGTATTATATAAAGTAGGAATCATAATGCTATCTCAAACTTTTTTTGGATAAAAAATAGGTAATTCTTAACAGAAAATAAAATTCTTACAATTTTACATTTGTCATGTATAATACAAAGCAAAAGCATTACATGATGCAATTTTAAATCACTTGTTTGGCCACTTTTTCTTGCTGAGGGTTAATAGGCACTTAATATTTTTCATCTTACAGCCAAAATCAGTTTGTTTGATTGTATATTTACTTTATATTGAAAATATGATAGTGAGATTATATAGTAGTGCCTTGTATCTAGTAGGCTATACACAATAATTAATAAAAGAGTCAAGGATAAATATTTTTATTACTACCACTCCTTCAAGATTAATGTTAGTGCATAATAAAGCAACTAGACATCTATAGAGCAGGGATTGGAATAGCTTTAAGTATTTGAAGAGAGATGATAGTTTTCTGTCACCTCTAGATCTTGCAAGTTTATCTAGATGATGTGACATTTTAAGTATGGTTTCAATTCAGCTATTCATTTTACAAGAGCATTTTATAAGATTCATATTTGTATTTCTGAGACTATGTAGTCTTCCAAAGATTAAATAATTAACATACTATTATGATAGTATGCATGCTTATGTATACTAATCATATTCATCTGTCTTTTTTTTGTTTAAAATTCAGGTCCCTGATACAATCACCAACAATAAATAATATTATTATACCTGCAATAAACATATTGACCTTAGTCACTTTAAAATAAGGAATTCTATTAAAACACAAATAATGAATATTACAAAACAAAAAAGTAAGTTTGTAATACTGCAGGGCTACTTTGGTACATTAAACTAGATAGTTTTTAACAATAATATTTATCTCTGTATATTCATTTCTCTCTAAACAGATATATAAGTATGTGTATGTGTCTGAAGTTCAGGACTTTGGACTTGTCACTTTGTGTTAAACTTGATTTTTCAATAGCTAAATATGTAATATTATTTTATTTAAATAGGATAGGAAGTTCTAATTCTGGAATTCTTTTGTGATTACAGAAAATTAAGAAGAGAGTTGTTCTGATAGAATGTTTAAAT